>MNCI01023311.1:87867-98128 GCA_015680685.1 Gnetum montanum | reverse complement strand
CTCATGTTGTTTCTGACTGGATCAAGGCTAGCAACCTTCCTACAAAAAGATCTGATCTAGGAAGTTGGCTCATCTTTCTACAAATTGCTAGACAAGAGTCATGCAAAGCTCTTCTTGACTCTAGTTCTGGAGTTAACCTCATCTCCCATGATATGTACAAAGCCTAGAACCTACCACCTCTTAAGAAGTGCAACATCTATTTAAAATTAGCAAATTAGTCAATTACGATCCCTTTGGAATTAGTAGAGGATACTATGACCACAGTTTGTGGGTGGTCCTATCCTACTGATTTCTTGGTAATCAAGGTGGAAAACTACAAAAGTGAATTTTCCATCATCATGGGAAGGGCTTAGTTAAGCATGGTCAATGCATGAATGGATATAAGGGACCTATCTCTTGAAATATCTAAGGTGAATGAGTTAGGAAAAATTGAGAAGAAGCATATTCCATGCATCGAATATAGCAATAATGGGTGCCATTGTGTGCCAAAGATTTGGTAAATCAGAAGCACATACATGAAGGCATGCATTTAGTGTGCACAAGAAATTGATATTCAACAGTGTCTATACGCAGCAGCCATACAACAAGAGGGCACCCAGAGGTTGATAACTGATTTAGATAGTAGCACAATATTCATAGAGCCAACTGAGAGATTAACTTGTGCATATGTTGAAGGCATGGACAAATTGAACAAGTCCATTCTCAACTCTCTAATGAAGATGATGATAACTATTGGGGAGAGTTGGAGATCCCTAATCACTTAAAGTAAGAGCCCTTAGAACTAAAAACTTTACTAGTCAAAATGGAGTATGCATTTTTAAGGAATGGTAAACCAATGATCATTAATGCCAAACATGCTCCTGAACAAAAATAAAAGTTGTTGAAAGTGGTGAATAAAATGTCAATAGCCTTCAATTGGTCATATCCAAAGCTAATAGGAATTAATCCAAGGACATGCCAGCACCACATCTATACTGACCTAGCCATGAAGCCTAAAAGGCAACTGTAGAGGCAACTAAACCCCAAATTGAAGCAAATTGTTAAGGAGAAAATAGAGCAACTCCTCAAGGCGGGATTTATCTATCCAATCATGGATAGTGAGTGGGTTAGCCCACTCATAATTATACTAAAGAAGAGTGGTAAATGGTGGGTTTGAATTGACTTTAGGTTGTTAAACATGGCAACATTTAAGGATCGCTTTCCTTTGCCATTTGTGGATCAAGTATTAGACACCATATATGGGCATTGTTATTATAGTTTCCTGGATAGTTATTGATGAAGTGTTCAGTTGATACGTCAACTGGGCCATGTTAACGGAGCCTTGTTGATGCGGTCGTGTTGACATGACCCCATCAATATAACCATCCATGTGTTAACACAATCCCGTTAATGCAAAGTTTGTCTCTTGTTATAAATATGTGCACACCTGCAACATTTATGGCATCTTTTGCAATAGTTGTAGCAAAACTGTTGCAGTTTGTTCCTGTAAGAGTTAGAATATTTTTCCAAGTGCTCATAGTAGGTGTGAGAAAGGTGTACGACTCTTTATTCAAGCACTAATGTACCTGAGCCCATTGGCATGACCAGCAATAAAGATGAGATTTTTGAGCATTCCTTGCAACATTTGGATTTAATCACTTAAGCATTTTAATAGTATAATGTTTCCATGCTTTAATGATTTTATAAGCTTTTATTGTTATCATTCTACAGTTATTGTCCTTTCATATTTTATGAGAACCATAGGCACGACCATCTTGAACATAAATCAAACACTTGGTAACCTAGTGACACTTAACGTTTGGTAACCCAACAATGGTTAGGGTATGCTTAGGATGTGCATAGAAGATGGGATTAGTTGCTTATGCTAGGGAGAGTTAAGCAATAGGATAGAATAATTATAGATTAAACAACTTTTCTTTTCTTACAATTAAAGAACTAGACTTTAAAAGATAAAAAGAAAATTCATAAAAATCATTTGCCTCAATCTCACTTAACCATCGCGTTAGAACACCACAAATGAGGTTGGGAAGACAATGACCATTCTAACTAAGTCTTGCTGGCTAGAGTTCAGTGTATGCAAGTACTTATAGTCTATGGAATTCGATTGAGTCACGTGTGAACGCTCGTGATTCATATGGTTGGGCATAGGGGTACCTTGTCGCTCATCATTGGTACCATTGCTGGGGACTGTTAGTCTTACATGCACTATCTAGTCTTAATAAGATCATCATTCACTTTGTTGGAACAGACCCAAGATAGTGAAATGTACACACACTAGGCAGTTTAAGTAAAAGCATAAGGCACACCAATTGAGTTGTTATCTAATATCGAAAATTTCTTCTTCTCACAGGCGAGATGGATCCAACCCACCAATGCCATAGGAATGTCGAGTGGTATATGCACATCTAGACAAGTATATCCCCAACTTCACCTTTATCCTACATCAGGATGAGCACCTACGATGGTGGGACATGAACGGTAACATTATATTACCCCCTGATCAGTCGATTCCTAGAATGCTACTTCAAAATCTTACCAAACTAGGCATTCAGGACCGTGGTGTAGAATACATAATGAAGGATCATGACTATTGAGATTATCATCCAACTGAGGCACAACATGCATGGGACCAGCAATAAGTGGAACACCATGAACACTTAAAGGGAAAATAGTTTAGTAACCCTTTGTTCTTGCAAGACCCACATGATGATGAGGAACCTATTTTTCATGATTCCCATTCAGCCAAACCTCCTCCAATGCATCAGATCATCCAGTCCATCATCCAAAGTAAACAATCAAGTGACGGGGAGTACCAGGATGATGAAGGATCACGCAAGAAAGATTTTGGCAAGGGGAAAGATGGACATAAAGATAGGGGTCGTCATCAGAGTAGAAGAGGAGATCAACATCAGGGTGGTGGTAGCTCTCCTTCCTCTTCTCTATCTTCTCATTCCACCTTATCTTTACCAAGTTCTGACTCCGATCACAACCATGGCAGGAAGGATCAGGGTGATGGCGATCGAAAAGATCGACGGGGATAATGTGAGGAAAAGTGTGACCAATCAGGTGAGTCTCACCATCAAGAAAGGAGAGGCAGCCAAAATTGTCACAGACGTCGTGGCCAATAACAATAATATGACTCAGATGAACCATTGTTGGCTACTTGAAGCATGCTTAACATAGCCGAGGTAGTTCAAATAGCTAATAGGCACTTGAAAGATAGTCGGACCAAGTACCTTGACATGAACAATATCCCCAAATTTGAAGGGGAATACAATTGTGATCCACAGACTCACTTGCAAGTATTCCATGATGCTTGCACCCTGCAAAACATAGACAATGATTAGCAACAACTCAAGCTATTCCCCCGAACACTCATCAAGGAAGTGGAAAGCGGTATCGGTCTTTGGAGCTGGAATCAATCAGGAGATGGAGTATGATGCTGGAAATTTTTAATGATAAGTATCAAACCTACTCTAGAGTGGCTAAACTGAGATGACAAATCCAAGGGTGGAAACAGGGTGGTCATGAACCCTTAGATGCAGCCATGGGAAGATATTACTCATGGTTACATTGATGCCCTGGTCATGGCTACTCTCAACGGGAACAACTCCACCATATCATAGATGGGCTTTGCTTTGAAACAAGAAAGACCCTAGGCGTTCATGCTCAGGGACAGCTATCTGAATTGAGAGCCCATCAATTATAGCATCTCATTATGCAGGTGGCTAAGGAGGAAGGGGAATTAAGAAAAAAAGATAGTGTAGAAGAGTATAATCGGGACCCTTCCATCTGAAGGAAGGAAGTCTGATTTTGTGAAGAGGAGGAAGAATCACCACTGGATGCAATGATGAACCGAAAAACCTTTCCCATATAAAAATTTTCCTCTGAAATTTCAGCCAAGGTTGACAAGATGTGGGACTCTTTGAATGAAAGGTTTCAAAGCATCCTGAAAATCATGAAGGAATCCAAAGAGCAAAGTAATGAGCGAGATCAACAAAGGAGAAGAGAAGCTAAACGTGCCTACCATAAAGGTAAGGGCAAGGTTGCTGAAAATGGGTTATAGACTCTGATACAGAGGAGGATGATGGATGTAACATATGCCAATACAAACATCCCAAGGGAAGTTGCCTGGTGGTGTCACATCTACAAGAGTTTAGGATGTATGCGCTGAACCCTCATTTGGCAAAAAGGCGAACACCTCAAAGATTGCCTTATCCACAAGGCAATCCTAGGCAGTTCCATCAGCCATAAGGATATTATCCAAGTGGTGTACTACCGCAAACCCTATGAGTATTATCAATAATGGCAACATCCACAATCATGGGGGATGCCACCTCCAAGGCAGCAGTACCCTTACCGACAGTTAGATCCTTACGGGTACTACATTCAACAACCAGTCTCCCCGCGGGACTCTTCTAGTCACACGACATTTCAAACTCATTACCACCCCTTGGAATACCTTTGAACTAAGTCTCCATCACCTCGGGGGGATAACCCACATCTATACTATCCTCTTTCACCTTCTCCTGCCATCCCTACTCATCAACCCCCACTCAACTACCTCCTACTCCACCTATGCAAGGAGAGATACCACCACAGCCACAACAACATAATGCCACGAGGGCTATCAACCTACAATTGACATCTCAACTAAGTGGATCAAAATCAAAACCATGGAAACACCATTTCTTGTGGCCCAATATCCCTAACATACCCTCACATTCACCTATGTCCAGTGCCTCTGAACCTCCAATCGCCTTTACTATTTAACCCTTCAAGCAACCTTCAAGCCAAACATCATCCACAGTACAAACTGTCATGCTTAGACATGTTGTGATGGATTGGATAAAGGTAGGTCATCTCCCTCGGAAATTGACTGATCTAGGGAGTCCCCTCATATACCTTCAAGTTGCAGGAAACGAGCTATGCAAAGCTCTCTTAGATTTGGGGTCAAGTGTCAATTTGATTTCACACGATATGTACAAGACTTGAAATTTATCCCTGATGAAGAAAAGCAACATTCAGCTTGAGTTGGTGGACCAATCCATAACTGTACCCTTGGGATTGGTAGAAGATATCATAACCACTATTTGTGGGTGATCCTATCTTGCTGACTTCCTGGTCATCTAGGTTGACAATTGCAAGGGAAATTTCCCAATCATAATGGGGAAAGCCTGGCTCAACACAGTGGATGCACAATTGGGACTTCAAGATATTTCCCTTGAAATTTCAACAGAAAATCCTTTCAGGAAGATTGAGAAGAAGCACATTCCATGCATTGCGTACAGTGACTCAGGGTGCAACTGTGTGTAGCAACTTTGGTCTACTAAGTGGACATCTATTCAAGCATGTAGTCGATGTGCCAAAGAATCCCGAGTTCAACGATGCCTGTATGTAGTAGCCACAAATCAAGAAGGCATCCAATGGTTGACCGTTGACTCTAATAGTAGCACTTTCTTCATAGAATCATTTGAGTGCCTTGTATGTGCCTATATGAAAAGCATGGATGAATTGGAAAAGGTCCATCAACAAGTCTCCACTGTTGATGACAACGATGATTGGGGAAAGCTATAGATCCCTAAGAGCTTTAGACAGGAGCGCTTGGAACTGAAAACCTTATCGGCCAATCTAGAATATGCATTCTTGTAGAACAACAAGCCAGTAATCATCAATGTCACTCTTGCTCCTGAGCAAAAGAGGAAATTGTTGAAAATGGTGAATAAGTGGATGGCTGCTTTTGCATGGTCATATCATGAATTGATAGGAGTTGACCCTAGGATATGCCAACATCATATCTATATCGACTCCTCCATGAAGCCATGATGACAACTACAAAGATAGTTGAACCCCAAACTAAAGCAAGTTTTCAAGGATGAAATTGAATAATTGTTGAAGGCAGGGTTCATCTATTCTATTGAAGATAGCGAATGGGTCAGCCCACTCATTATTGTGCCAAAGAAGGGTGGAAAATGGAGGGTCTGTATAGATTTCTGACTACTAAACATGGTGACCTTCAAGGATCACTTCCCACTTCCATTTGTGGACCAAGTGTTGGATACTATTGCTGGGCATTATTACTATAGCTTTTTGGATGGTTATAGTGGCTATAACCAAATCCAAATCGCACCTAAAGACCAAGTCAAAACAACATTGACAAGTCCCTGGGGGACTTTCACATATAAGAAGATGCCCTTTGGCTTATGCAACGCACCTACAACCTTCCAACGCCTAGTCCTCAGCATCTTTCAGCAACAAATTGGCAATGGAGTAGAAGTCTTCATGGATGACTTCTCTACCTATGGAGCAACATTTAAAGAAGCCTTGGACCACCTTAAGCAAGTTTTAAAAAGATGTGTAGAAACAAATTTATGACTCAAATGGCAAAAGAGCCACTTAATGGTCCAAGAGGGCATTGTTCTAGGGCACCGCATTTCACAAGTAGGGATTAGTGTAGATCCTAAAAAAATTAGGGCCATCCAAAGAATCACCAATGAATTGAGTACTATAAAAGATGTTCAGTCATTCCTTGGACACACTGGTTATTACTGATGCTTCATCAAGAATTTCTTGAAGATCACTAAGCCATTGGTGGAACTCACAAAGAAAGACATTCCATTTTTTTGGACCAGGGAATGCGAATTCGCATTCCAAACACTCAAATAGAAACTCATAGAAACTCCAATTCTATGGGCACCCGACTAGTCTAGACCTTTTTATATCATGATGGATGCATCTAATTATGCATTGGGAGCCATGCTTACACAATTGGATGACCAGAGATGTCCATATTATATCCACTATGCAAGCTGAATCATTGTGGGTGCTCAGCTCAACTACACCACCACTGAAAAGGAATTAACGGTGGTCGTGTTCGCCTTGGAAAATTTCTAACAGTATGTGCTCAAGTACAAGGTGTTTGTACATACTACCTATAATGTCATTCAGTTCCTGATGAACAAACCAACAGTGAATCCCCATATCATATGATGGCTTGTGATCCTTCAGGAATTTAACCTTACTATGGTAGACAGGAAGGGAACTAAGAATGTGGTTGTTGACCACTTATCTCAGTTATGATGCGATGGTGCAGAGGAGGAGGAGCCACTCTCCAATCAATTTCTAGACAAACCCCTTCTTCATAGGTGCAATTGATAAGGAGATGCCCACCAAATCAATGTGGTTCAGCGACATCCTCACTTATCTCTCAACACAAGAATTACCAAAAGAGTGGGGCCATCGAAAGAAATAATAGTTTCTTCACAAGGCCAAGCACTTCATGGAAATCAATGGACACCTCTATAAGGTATGTGCAGATGGCTTGGTTCAATGGTACATCCCTGATTTGGATACATTGTGTGTCCTCCAGAATGCTCATGAGGGCCCTTGTGGGGGCCACTATGATGGATGATGGATAGCCATTAAGATCCTGCTTGCCGGATATTGTTGGCCCATACTCTTCAAAGATGCGTAATGGTGCACCTCCTCCTGTGAATAATGTTAAAGAGATGGTGGGATGACCACACGAATGGAGGAACCCCAATAGTGGATCCAGCCATTGGAACCCTTCAATATTTGGGGCATCAACTTCATGGGTCCCACCACACCGATGTCCAATGGGAAGGTGTACATCATCATCGCTATAGACTACTATACTAAGTGGGAAGAGGCAATAGCCATCACCAACTATTCCTCAAACACAGCCACACGGTTTGTCCAACAACAAATTGTGAACAGGTTTGGGGTGCCACATGCACTCATTTTAGACAATGGAATTGATTTCATGGGCACTATTTTTTGTAAACTTATGCAACACTTAGGGGTCAAACATGAATTTACAACACCTTATCATCCCCAAGCCAATAGGCAAACGGAAGTCACAAATAGGAAGATTACAAGGATCCTAACTAGGACCATCAGCAAATATAGGAGGGATTGGAGCACAAAACTTAATGATGCCCTCTGAGCCTACCACTCCACGTGGAAACTTCCTATAGGTTACTCTCCTTATGATTTAGTGTACGGGAAACTACTGAAACTTCCAATTTAGGCTGAACTTTGAACACTATCTATCGCCAGTGACTTGGATCTTAACTTATCACTAGCATAAGGAGAATGACTCATCAACTTGAATGTGCTAGATGAGAATCAATTAGTAGCCCTATCATCAAATGAAATCCACAAGGCCTATAATAAAAAATGTCATGATCTTAGGATTTGAAAGGTAATGCTTTGACATGGAGATAAGGTACTCTACTAGAACCCCACACATGTACTGCAACGTACTAAGCTTCAAACACTGTGGGAGGGACCCTATATCATTTTCAAAACCTTTCTATCAAGGGCCTTGCTTATACACAAACCTGAGGATCCAACAAAAACACAGTTAGTTAATACACAATAATTAAAACCCTTCCACGAACTCCAACAAACCAATGCCACTACCCTCTCATCACATAGCCAGCCTCGTTCCATTTTTCGAATCTCCTCCTCTCAACTTAGTCATGGGGGAGATCACCTTCCATGCTAACCAATTCTACTGACCCATCAGTTGTTTTTGCAAGTTTTTGTTTTACACCTTTTTGTTTTACAACATTGTTCGTATGTTTGCCATTCTTGCTTACTTTTTCTTTCTTTCTTTACTTATTTATTTATTTGTTTGTTTATTTTTATCAATATGTTTGTTTTATACTTTTTATTAATAAGTCATCTTATTGTCACAAGATGTATTGGTGTGGTTGTTTCTCTTTGCGATGGGTTGCATGCTATGATCCACCTAATATATCTAGCTCTTGCCTTTGCATTGTTGGTCTATGCAGTCACGTTAAACCCTCATTTCATGTAACAGGCAGTGAGTCCATGTCATTCGCCCATCCACCCATCCCATGGTTTTCCTTCTTTTGGAAACATGCCATCCCTTTCAATTAAATACAACTTTAATTAATTCATGACTTGTGTAGTTTCCAGACTTGAGAAGGACCCAACGGGTTAAATAGGGTGTGACTTCAAGGGAATTGCAACATTCTTTGTACTTTTCTATTCCCTTGTGTGCAAGCGTGTGTCCTCACGGACTTCTTACCACTCCATATCCTCTCCTAATTGGAAGCCACTTGGCAATAAAACAAAGAACAAAAAAAAGAGGATTCAAAGCACACCCCTTGGCCAAATACATGCAAAAACACCTGGGTCTTTGCATGGTGTGATTCACAAAGAAACAAACAAACACATGGGAATTCAAAACACACCCCTTAGACTGCCTCTAATGGGCTACACATACTTGTTATGGGATTTGCTTTGTCCCCTCTAACTCAGCACTTTTTCACTTCCTCTCGCTCACTCATGTTGGAGTGGTGATTGTTTGTGGGAGCATTCTTGTGCCCCAAGGGAATGGACTAGTCTTCGAATGTTGCTACGAGGTCACTGCACATGGTTGGTTTTGGGTCTAGACTAAGGATGAATCCTACTAGGTCACTTAATTACACACTTCACAAGGGATTTCATGTGACCAACATTAGGAATTCCATCTCATTCCCTCCTCTCTTCATCATTTTCTTCCCCTTATTCACCTCATTGCTAGTTCTATGTCTTGAGTATCTATCATTTTCTACTCAAACTTCTAATTCTTTGGCTGGTTCTTATGGTCTTGGGTATTAACTCACGGTCACCATTAATTAACTACAAGGCCCATGGACTCCTGTGTTGATGATATGCAAGGGCTACTAAGGCTATTACCTGCTATGGGGAGGACCCACTTGCATATACTTTGGTTCTGCTTGTTAATCTCCTATTCCCTTAATATGGTTGGTTGATCATTTCTATTCTAACCATTGCACAGTCCCTCATCTACAAAGCTCCATACTATGACATTCTCCTCATTTTGACTCTCCTTCTAATTACAATCTTCCTTCCTCTTTCACTCATATTGTTCTCTGGTCTCTGAAATCTTGAATCACCCCCATGTTGTGCTCCAATTCATAGCTTTGGACTTTTTCTTCACCGGTCAACACAAGTCAACAATCAAAGCATAACTACATCAACTATGCCCTGTATACGCATCCCCTTGCATTTACGCAGCCTCATCTACATGGCCGTGTCAATGCATGATAGAAATGCTATATATACCCATGTTGCGCCTTTGAATTTTTTCCATTTGTGCAAACAGCTAGGGGAGTTTTTCCATTTTTCTATGCCACCACTTCTTTCCGAGCAAAAAACATTTCCACTGCGTGTCCCAATCCAATCATTCTTTCAACCCTTTAGT
>MNCI01023311.1:77262-87833 GCA_015680685.1 Gnetum montanum | reverse complement strand
ATTATAATTATTAAAGACTTAACACCTCTTAGGGAACAGAAAAGAAAAAACAAAAACAACACTATAAATTGCAACTCATGTCTTATTATTTTCAGTAACCCCTCAATTATACTTCGGGGAACCTAATAGGATGCACGTGCCATTGTCATAGCTTGGTCAAAATGAGAAGGTGTATGATTGCCATTTTCAACAACTTATACACACATTTTAATTCATGGTTATGCTGTGACTGTAGATGGCACCCAAACCGAGGCATCTAAGGGAAGAAGAACCATCCCAACCAAGGTACAAGCAACCAAGAATGGGAACAGGATGAGGTGCACAACCTCCAGAGCATGCAGAGGGCTCACACACAACTGGCTCCCTCCATGAAGAACCTAATGTGGAATCTGTTTGTCAAATTCCCAAAGTGGACATCCTTGGTGAACAATCGCAAAGGGATGAGACTCCTATGGTAGCGCCATAGCTTGAGGTCACCCTAACCCAAGCCTATATTGATGCGATTAAGCTAAGGAAGCTACAACAAACAGTCCTTTAGGAGTAGAACTTTGGACCATTTCCAGAGAATGCACCAAAGGAAGTCAAAACCCAATTGCAAAATTCTCCTATGTGGCCAATCAACACCTCCAGTGGTGAATGGTACCTAGGCGAAAGTTACCTCTTCTAGACGAATCAACAACCAGGGTCTAGAGTAAGAATCAAGAACATTTAGGTTTCTTACTGTGCCGAAGCAATTGCATAAGCTTTGAGGTTGCTAGAGATCAGAGCTGATGTGGCCAAAATTCCTAAACAAGCAGACCCTGAAGTAAAAGGGGAGTGCATCAGGCAATGCTATGGGGTAGAACGCAAGGAGTTTGGCACCCTGACCACTACAGAGAGGGTTTATTAAAAAATTACATCTTACCACTTGAATCCAATGGTAAGACCCAGCAAGATCACAGCCTTCTCTACTCATGCATGTGCCACTCTAAGTGGAAAGTTCCCCATCAATCTTCCACAGTTACTTTTCCTAGAGATTGAGAAGAGATTTGCTGAAAATGAACATGGAAGGCAAGCTCTACCCTTTCCATGTCTAATTAGAAAATTGTGTAAATGGGAAGGGATAGCATGATACACCAATGACACACTTCGTCACACCCCAATTGCCTCGTGGCGAGAGATGATGAAGGACAAGACTCTGAGCAGAACATAACTCAAGGAAGAGTAGCAACCACCTCCACTACCTATGCAAGTAACAAGGTCAGGCTCGTAAACAATTGCAGAACACATACACGAGATCCAACAATCGCTCTTGAGCCACAAGAGTAATCAATAGGAGCTGGTGGAGGAGAAGATCCTTTAGTCTATCACCCTGCGATAAGCAATCTTGAGCAAGTGGCTCGATCGTTGAGTCTACTAGAGAGAGTAGGGTCGATGTTTTCTGTCGCCTGAGCACAAGTGCCTACTAGAACTAATCCCAATGTCTAAGAAGTAATGGTATCCACCCAATAGTTATTTCCTAAAATTTTAGGAAATTCCACTACTTTTTCGGTACGCTTGGAGGATGGTGAGGGGGCAACTGTCTTGGTAATGCAACACCAGGGACAAGAAGTTGCAGCTAAAGTGGTTGCTGACATTATCACTATGGCACTTAATGCACCTACGGTGCCTGTACTAGATGTACATGGACTTGAAGATATATAGACGTCCGTAGGAACATCACGTAGTAAGATCAATGCAGCCCAACATGAAGAGTTGTTGGACTGACTCGTGGGAACTAAGCAATCACTTTTGGATGTCTTTGATCTTCTGGACAACATTACTGTGACCCAGTCGGAGCTGCTTTCAGCAAGGGGTAAGTTCCTCATCTTGGATGGGCAACTTGAAGCGGCACAAGCAGATCATCAATGCTTGGCTATGGAGGTTGCCTAATTAAGGGTCCAACTTGCTGATCTAGAACTTCTCAACCGTGAACTCACCAGGGATGAAGCTTTTCAACAACTTCAAACCAAACTTTAGAAGGCTAAGGGTGAGTGGGAGTCGATAATCTTTGACAAGTCCTTAACAAATGCTCATGCTTATCATCTAAACAAGGACTTGGCAGAGGTTTGCCAAGAGAATGTCAGGCTAACCACAAAAGTTCATTGCCTACGCAATGTTGGTGTGGAGAATCAACACATGAAAAACTTTATCCATCAACAATAGGAGGAGCTAGCTAGGATAAACATTGATGTGAGGAGATTAGCAGCTAAAAATCATAATCTTTCTATGGAGGAAGTTCAAGCCTTGCAACCAAAATCAGCAATTGAAATTGCTGCTTGGAAAAATAAGGCCCTTAAGTTTGAACGAGTTAAAAATCACTATAGGGACCAAGTGGGATTGCAAAAGGAAGTCAACGAAAAAGAGATTCAAGTCGCAAAGGCTAAAATGAACTAAGCACTCCAATAGCTCAAGGAAGGAGGTGAGGTGTGGTAGTCCATCTTCAACGAATAGAACACCTACAACCAGGCTGAGATCCATCTCAAGGAGCTACAGATTGAAGAGATGATAGAGTACATGGAGTTAGCCAATCTCCATTATGCAAACTTGGCAATGCTAATAGTTGGAAGGCGACAGTTAGACCTGGAGAAGCAAGTGATCGCCTCGTATTCTTTATACAAGGACGAGTTCCAAGCACATAAAGAGAAAAAGAAAAAGCTAGAAATAGCCAATGTAGAAATCAAAGTTCTTTACACTCATTTTGAATGATAATGTGCAATTGCTGAGGACTTGACCCAACGAATGAACAACTACTAGCAGCTGCAGACATTGATCAAACTGTTCGACATCGAATGAAAGCAATGCATTGCTTGGTTTGTCAATTTGAAGGAACTTTTTCTTACACTTCCATGTCCTTGGGATGTTCCTATTCTGGCACACATTGGTGAAGCTACTTGGACAATGAACAATCCCAAAAGCAAAGAAGATCAGATGAGGGCATTGTTGAAGGCTTTTCAAGTACCTCCAGAAGTTGCAACTACTGTAGGTCAACCGTCATCAACACCACAACAACCACATGCACTAGAAGCTGGTGTAGGCCTATCAAAACCACCATTACCAGGGACGTGTAACCTTCTCCAGCAACTTTAGCATTATTGGGTAGGGTGTTCAATTTCATCTCTAAACACCATAATTTTGTAATTCATTTTTTTCGTACACCTGGGCACTTGGTATGTTAATAGAGTCAATGTGTGTAAATATGTTTCGTTGTATGTTCAGTCAATAACTTCATACCTTCCAAGTTGTAATAAACTCGAGGATGAGTTTTCACTTAGTCATGGGGGTATGATGAAGTGTTCAATTGATACATCGACTGGGCCACATTAACGAAGCCTCATTGAAGTGGCTGCGTTGACGTGACCCTGTCAATGTATCCATCCATGCGTTAACGTGACCCTGTTAATGCAGAGTCTGTCTCTTGCTATAAATATGCATGCACTCATAGCATTTATGGCATCTTTTACGGTAGTTGTAGCAAAACTCTTGTAGTTTGTTCCTGTAAGAGTTTGAATATTTTTCCAAGTGCCCGTAGTAGGTGTGAGAAAGATGTACGACTCTTTATTCGAGCACTAATGTACTTGAGCCCATTGGCATGACTGGCAATAAAGACGAGCTTTTTGAGCATTCTTTGCAGCATTTGGATTTAATCACTTAAGCATTTTAATAGTTTAATGTTTCCACGCTTTAATAGTTTTAGAAGTTTTTATTATTATCATTCTATAGTTATTGTCCTTTCATATTTTATGAGAACCATAGGCACGACCATCTTGAACATAAATCAAACACTTGGTAACCCAGTGACACTTAATGTCTAATAACCTAGCAGTGGTTAGGATATGCATAGAATGTGCACAGAAGAACACCACAAGTGAGGTTGGGAAGACAACGACCATTCTAACTAAGTCTTGCTGGCTAGAGTTCGGGGTATGCAAGTGCTTACAGTCTACGGAATTTGACCGAGTCACGCATGAACTCCCATGATTCATATGGTTGGGCGTAGGGGTACCTTGCCACTCATCAGTTATAGTGGCTATAACCAAATCCAAATTGTGCCAGAAGACCAAGCCAAGACAACATTCATGAGTTCCTAGGGGACTTTTGCATACTGTAAGATGCCATTTGGCCTATGCAATGCCCCTGCAACATTTCAATACTTGGTCTTTAGTATCTTTCAACAACAAATTAGTAGTGATGTTGAAGTTTTCATGGATGACCTCTCCACCTACGAAGCTACCTTTGAGCAAGCCTTGGATTGACTTGAGCAAGTACTGAAGAGATGTGTTAAGACAAACCTACAGCTCAATTGGCAAAAGGGCCATCTCATGGTCTAAGAAGGAATTATGCTAGGGCACCAAATTTCGCTAAAAGGGATTGAGGTAGAGCCAAAAAAGATAAGGGTCATCCAAAGAATAACATGCCAACTACAGATCATCAAAGATGTTTGGTCATTCCTTGGACATACTAGTTACTACTTGTTCTTTATTGAGAATTTCTCTAGGATTGCTAAACCATTGGTAGAACTTACAAAGAAATATGCATCATTCATTTGGACCAAGGAATGCGAAAACACATTCCAACAATTAAAAGAGAAACTTGTAAAAACACCAGTCCTATGAGCACCAAATTGGTCCAAACCATTCCATATCATGACAAATGCATCTAACTATGCTTTGTAAGCCATGATCATGCAAATGGATGATAAGAAACATCCACATTATATCCACTGCACAAGTCAAAGCATTGTGGGGGCATAGTTAAATTACACCACCATAGAAAAAGAATTAATGGAAATGGTGTATGTGCTAGAAAAGTTTAGACATTATGTGCTAGGTTACAAAATATTTGTACATACAGACCACAGTGCAATTCACTTCCTTATGAATAAGTCGATGATAAGCCCTCATGTTATATGGTGGCTTGTGATCTTGTAGGAATTCGATCTTACTATGGTAGATAGAAAAGGAACTAAGAATGTGGTCATTGACCATATTTCTCACTTAAGATGGAATAACAAAGAGGAGGATAGCTTGCTCTTTAATCAATTTCTAGACAAACTCCTCTTTACTGGATTAATAAATGAACACATGCCTAAAAAAGCAATATGGTATAATGGCATTCTCACTGATGAGTGGCGAGGTACCCCTACACTCAACCATACGAAATGAGCGTAGCACGCACGATCTGATCGAACTCCGCAGACTAAATGCCTACATGCCCCATGGAACACTTGGGGTTAATCATTTTTTGTCTTCCCAAACTTACTTGTGTTTGTCATGGTGTATGGTTAAGTAAGTCCAAGGTATATGATTTTTATGATCTTTTATGTTTTATGTCTTCTATGCTAAAGGGTGAAGGGTTGAGAAACTAACTAAATCTAACTAATGAACTAAGTCTAAATTAACTAGCATCAGCATCCGTTCCCACTTACCGTACACACCCTGAACCGATGCAACTATGGCTACCAAACACTAATCATTACTAGGATCACCACACGTAATGCACGTGCTCAAAGTGGTTGTACTGAGGCACTTAACTAGGAGGAAAGGGTTGAGAGAATCGATCTAGCCTAAGTACTATGAGCAGTCGATTCCTTGACTAACCGTACACATCTGCCGTGCACGACTACCACTGGGATTACCAAGTGTAGATCCTGGATACACCACTAGGTTACCCAGTAGTCACACGAGATGCTCGTAATCAAGTCATACTCATACCACATTCTAGGAGTTTAAGGGTGAGAGAGAAAACAATAAATAAAATCCTATTCCATGCACTGCAAGGTTTATCCAGGAAGTTCTTCTTTATTGCCGTACACAACTTGTGTTTAGGTACAATGTTGCTCGAATAAAGATCCGTTCACTTTAGGACTCCTACTGAGGGCACATGGAAAAATAATCTATCTCTGGAGTGATAAAACTGCCAGAGTTTCCCTACTTCTAGATCAGGATGAAAAATAAGGGGAGTGCCGCCTCTTATTTATAGATTTGGTAGTAGACCATGATATCGCGTACGTGACATCACAGGGGACGACGCAATATCGCGTACACGATATCACAGGGGATGCGATATCGTTGTGGCTACGATATTGCGTACACGATATGATGGCTTATGCGAATCGCATCTCATCATACCCCAATGACTAAATGAAAACTCATCCTCGAGTTCCTTACAATAATATTAGGAAGGTATGGGATTATTGAGGGGAATGGAACTAATGGGATGACATGTGAACGGATCATCATTACAAGACTTGACAAAACTGGTGTTCATGACAACAAGGGTAAACACCTTATTACAATGACATCAGGCCTTTGTTGGTAGCTGAGAAAGAAAGAGAGAAAGAAGTGTTGTTGCTGCCAACGCCAAGATTGCGCCTTTCGTTATTCATCTGTAAGCGTGCCATCGATCTTGCTCCTTGCATAGCTGCTTCAGCACTACTCCATTCCAAGTGTTTGCTCCAGATCCAATCCGTTGTTTGTATGATCGTCATCNCGTACCCCCATGACTAATCGTGAACCTCCGGTAGCATTAGAATGGAGAAAGAAAAGGAGTAAGAAAGATAGATAAAAAGGGACAACTGAAAACATCAATAAAATGGATGTCAAGATGGTAATGAACAAAATAAAATTAATTACAAAATATTAAAGGAAAGAATTTAACTAATGCTCCAAATAGGAATGTTAGTGAGTCCTCCCCAAAGCAGGCTCATTCCTTGAATGCCCTGACAAACCCACATTCAAAGAGTCCGTAGGCTCTAGGAATGTCATTAGGAACAAGAGTTAAAGTCTTAATCGTAAGAATTTACCAAAAAGAAAACAATGCATCTACCAAAATATATACACTAATGATACAACCAGCAATGAGGTGGATAATGGAGAGAAGGATGGAGAGAAGAAAATGGAATGGAATCCCAAAAACAAGGTGGTGTACAGCCCCTTGTGTGTTGCAAGATTAATGTGACTTGGCAAGTCTCATTCCAACTTCGGCCTCAAACCAACCACATCCAGTGACTTCGCATCAATATATTTGGCCAAACCATCCTCTTGAATAACAAGAATGCATCTCCAAAGAGCCACCACCATTCCGACGAAACAAAGGAGAGAATAGGAAGCGATAAGGGCCTTAGAGGGAACACTTTGGTTCCATAACCAGTGCTTGTAGCCCAAAGAATTATTTCATCTAAGGGGTGTGCTTTGAATTCTCACTTTCTTTGTTTTTTTTTTGTGTTTTTATGCGTGAGAACCATACCATGCAAAGACTTCTTATTTTTATTGACTCAACTTCCAATAATTGGGTAACATTGGAACGGCAAGAAAACTCAAGAAGAAACATCCAAGCACCCAAGAGAATGGTCAACACAAATGCATCAAGTTCCCTTAAAGTCACACCCTTTTCAATCCTTAAGTCCTTCCTTAGTTTGAGAAATGCCCAGTTACTGATTCGTTAAGGTTCTTATTAAAAGGAGACTGTACATTTCCAAGCCGAGAGAGACCATAGAAACTGGTGGATGGATGGATGAAGTGATCTCATTGCCTGCCATATCAAAAGAAACATACCTTAGTATCAACATTGTGACTTAAAGGTAAAAACCAAACATTAACAATCAACATGAAAATAGTTCATACCATCATTCTGGATACTTATTGGATGACAAACTTACATGGTGGACACACGCACACACACACACACAAAATGGAAAAAGTATAACGATGTTGTAAAACAAAAACAAGAAAAGTTAAAGAAATTTGTAAAACAAAAATGTGTAAGACAAAAATATGTAAAACAAAAACATGTAAAACAAAAATGTGTAAAACAAAAATTGAAAAAGAACTGAGGGCCCCATATGGTTAGCATAGGTGGCCATCTCCCCCATGACTGAGTTGTAAGGGAGAGATCCAAAATAATGAGCGTCTATTTGAATTTTGTAAAAGTGCCCAACTTCTCCCAATTGATGATCTTAGACTAAGAGGTGGAAGTTGGCGATGCTCATATTCCAATGTATATATGCTTTCGTTGTTGGCATGAGTTTCCTCAGTTCATTCCATGCATATTTATCTGCTCCTTCTAGTAGCTGTCAACCACGGGGTGTCTACTACTGGTTGTGTGGTTGCTACATACAGGCATCTTTCTTGCAAAGTTTCAAGGGCACACCTATTACATGGAGGCATTTCCTCCATGTCATCACCCGATGAATCATTATATGTGATGCATGGAACTTTTCTCTTCTCAATCTTTTCATAAATATTTATCTTGAAGATTTCCAAGGAAAGATCACGGATCCTAAAGCATGCATCTACTATGCTTAGCCATGCCCTTCCCATTATAATTGGGAGGTCCCCTTCGTTGTTGTTCACTTCAATCACCAGGAAATCAGCTGGGTAGGATCAACCACACACAGTGGTAATGATGTCCTCCACCAATCCCAAGGGAATGGTGATGGACTGGTCTGCCAGCTCTAATTGGATGTTGTTCTTCTTGAGTTGTGGCAGGTTCCAGGCATGATACATCTCTCGTGAAATTAAGTTGACTCCAGAACCTGAGTCAAGAAGAGCCCTATGTGGTTTATTTCCGGTGACTTGAAGGTAGATTAAGGGACTCCCAGGGTCAGTTAGTTTCCTGTGAAGGTGGCCTACCTTTATCCAGTCAGTTACAGTATGCGTTAACATAACCATATGCGTTAAGCTCTGATTTTGGACAGAAGGGTGCTCCGAAGTGTTAGATGGTGGAGTAGTGTACATGGGCCCAACCACTTGTTGTTGTGAGAGTTTGTCTGGGCTTTTGGTTCTGAAGAAAGGTCTTCTCTTTTTACAGTTGTCAAAACCAGTAGCAGGTTGGATATTTACAGCTCTCGCAGTGTGACATTGCTACGGTTGAGGAGGAAGTTCCCCTTACATTGTTGGAGTAGGAGGTGTTATGGGAACTACTTGTGGTGGAAGAGGTGCGGATGGATTAGGAGGATGGTGTGGGTATGGAGTGTCTCTCGGAGGAGGAGTCCTTCTGAAGTACTCCCGAACTTGGTAGTAACGGTTGGGGGTTGTGTGACTCATAGAGTCACTTGGAGAAATCGGCTGCTGCAAATAATATCCATAAGGATCAGGCTACTGGTAAGGGTACTGATGTTTCGATGATGGCATCCCCCATTACTGTGGGTATTGCCACTGTTGATGCTGTCCGATGGGCTATGGTGGAGTCCCACTTGGATAATATGTTAGTGGTTGGTGGAACTACCTTGGGTTACCTTGTGGATAAGGTAACCTTTGGGGTGCTTGCCGTTGGTTGAGTCTTGGATTAAGCGCATACACCCCAGACTCTTGTAGATGTGAGATGATGGGGCAACATCCCTTAGGATGGTCATAGTGGAAAATCTCCCATCCATCGTCATCATCTGTGTCAGAGTCCATAGCCACATCGGAGTTAGTGATTTTCCCCTTATCCTTGTTATGTGCAGGGCCTCAATCACTCCACTTTTTCTTACCTTTGTCACTACTTTGTTCTACCTTAGACTCTTCTACAATTTTTAAGACAGTTTTAATTTTAGAGTCTAAGGAACTCCATATGTCATCTACCTTAGCCGCTATTTCTGTTGTCAACTTTTGAATCGGTAAGATCTTCCTATTCACCAACTCTTTGATTGGTGACTCATCCTCTTCGTCACAAAATTTCACTCCCTTCTTTCAAAGAGAGGGATCACGGTTGTACTCTTCTGCACTTTCCCTTTTTCGTAGCTCACCTTTTTCTTTTGCTACTTGTTCCAACAAGCTATGTACTTCATGGACTCTTAGTTGTGAGAGTCTCCCTTGGGCATAAGTTCCAAGGGTTCTTCTAGTTTCATGCCTTAGCCCATCCACAATGTGGCGAAGTTGATCCTACTGAGTGTACCCATGGCCTGGGCAATGATGTAACAATGTGTAGTAGCGGGCCATGGCAGCATCCAAGGGTTCATGAGTACCTTGCTTCCAGCCTTGAATCTACTTATGCAAATTAGACACTCTAGAGTACGTTTGATACTTCTCGTTAAACAGTTCTAGCATCGTACTCCACCTCCTGATGGTTTCCGGTTCCAAGGACCAGTACCAGCTCTCTACTTCTTTGGTGAGTGTCCTTGGGAACAACTTAAGTTTTTGCCACTCATTTTCTATATTCTGCAAGGCACAGGCATCATGGAATGCCTGTAAATGATTTTTTGGATCAGCATTGTATCCCCCTTCAAATCGTGGGATATTATTCATGTTTAATCATTTGATTCGACTATCTTTTAAATGCCTTGTGGGAATCCTAACTGGCTCCGCTATGTCAAGCATACTTCGGGTTGCGAGTAGGGGCTCATCATGGTCATCTCTTTCATGACGCCTGTGATGTCTACGTTGTTCCCTACTCTCCCTACGTCCTTGCCCTTGTCCTCTCTCTCAACTTTCTCGTTGAGGTCTCTCGTTTTTCTTACATTTATCCTCTCTATTGTGTTCATGATGGTTGCACCCAGATGTGGAAGGAGAGGGTGAGTGATGTGAAGAAGGGGAAGAAGAAGGGGAATCATCGCCATGACGATGTTTCTT
>MNCI01023311.1:33047-76775 GCA_015680685.1 Gnetum montanum | reverse complement strand
AGGTGGTGAGTTCCTCTTATGAGAAGAAGGCATTGTTATCGGTGTGCTAATTCACTGTTATATAAATTTTCTCTTTTGATTAACCCGAAGGTTCGTTAAGGCTCACAATGATGTGAATGATATCCTTATGTTCTATATGACGCACAAACACTTAGTCCCCGACAACAGTGCCAATGATGAGTGGCAAGGTACCCCTATACTCAACCATACGAAATGAGCGTAGCACACGCGATCCAGTTGAACTCCGTAGACTAAATTCCTACACGCCCCATGGAACACTTGGGGTTAATCATTTGTTGTCTTCTCATACTTACTTGTGTTTGTCACGGTGTATGGTTAAGTAAGTCCAAGGTATATGATTTTTATGGTCTTTTATGTTTTATGTCTTCTATGCTAAAGGGTGAAGGGTTGAGAAACTAACTAACTCTAACTAATGAACTAAGTCTAAATTAACTAGCATCAGCATCCGTTCCCACTTACCGTACACACCCTAAACTGATGCAACTGTGGCTACCAAACGCTAATCATTACTGGGATCACAAAACGTAATGCACGTGCTCGAAGTGGTCGTACTGAGGCACTTAACTAGGAGGAAAGGGTTGAGAGAATCTATCTAGCCTAAGTGCGATGAGCAGCCGATTCCTTGACTAACCATACACATCCACCGTGCACGACTACCACTGGGATTACCAAGCGTAGATCCTGGATACGCCACTAGGTTACCAAGTAGTCACATGAGATGCTAGTAATCAAGTAGTACTCATACCGCATGTGATGAGCAGCTGATTCCTTGACTAACCGTACACATCCTTAGATGCTCGTAATCAAGTTGTACTCATACCACATTCTAGGAGTTTAAGGGTGAGAGAGAAAATAATAAATAAAATCATATTCCATGCACTGTAAGGTTTATCCAGGAAGTTCGTATTTATTGCTATACATAACTTGTGTTCAGGTACAATCTTGCTCGAATAAAGATCCATTCACTTTAGGACTTCTACTACCGGCACATGGAAAAATAATCTATCTCTGGAGTGATCAAACTGCCAGAGTTTCCCTACTTCTAGATCAGGATGGGAAATAAGGGGAGTGCCACCTCTTATTTATAGATTTGACGACGGACCGCGATATCGCATATGCGACATCGCAGGGGACGATGCGATATGCGATATCGCGTACGTGATATCACGGCTCATGCGAATCGCGTCTCATCACTCACATATCTTCTTACTCAAGAAATGCCACAAGACTTGGATTTTAGGAAAAAGCAAAAATTTCTTCATCGGGTCAAATACTTCATGGAAATTAATGGACACCTTTACAAGGTGTGTGCTGATGGCCTCATCCATTGGTGTGTCCTTGACAAAGATTAACTACACATTCTCCAAGATGCTCCTAAAGGACCTTATGGAGGCCACTATGTAGGGAGACACACAGCCATAAAAATCCTAATGGCAGAGTACTATTGGCCCACAATATTTAGGGATGTCCACTTGTTTGTCAAGTCTTGTGAACATTGTCAACGTGACGACAGGATGACCACTCGTATGGAAGATCCTCAACAGTGAATTCAACCACTAGAACCTTTCAACATATGGGGCATTAACTTCATGGGTCCCATCACACCCATGTCTAATAGGAAAGCGTATATTATAGTAGTTGTTGACTATTGCACAAAATGGACTGAAGTGGTAGCTATTATAAATTGCACACCATCCACTACCGCCAAATTTATACAACAACATATCGTCAATAGGTTTGGGGTTCCACATTCACTAATTTCTAATAATGGGACTCATTTCATAGATGCCACATTTAGAAAATTAATGCAATGGTTGGGGGTAGAACATAAATTAATAACACCTTGCCACCCCCAAGCCAACGATCAAGTAGAGGTAACCAACCAGGAGATTACAAAAATATTAATGTGAACCATTAGCAAATATAGGAAGGATTGGAGTACAAAACTTAATGATACTCTCTGGGCTTACTGATCAACTTGGAAACTTCCTATTGGATATTCTCCCTATGAGTTAGTGTACAGAAAACTTCCAACACTCCCAATTCAATCTAAGCTCTGTACACTCTCAACGACCTGTAAACTAGACCTTGACCTAAGTTTAGCACAAAATGAGAGATTAATCAATTTGAACATGCTAGATGAAAATCGCTTAGTGGCCCTATCTTTAAATGAGGTGAATGAGGCATTTAGTAAGCAACGCCATGACCTTAGAATTAGGAAAGTAAGGTTTCAACTAGGAGATAAGGTCCTCTATTAGAACCCCACACATGTACCTCAAAAGGAAAAATTTCAAACATTGTGGAAGGGACCTTATATAATTAATCAAACCTTTCCCTCTAGGGCCATGATAATTTACAAACCTGACAACCTAAATAAAAAGCAGTTGGTCAATATCCAACAAATTAAACCTTTCCTAGAATTAAGATTGGTCAGTGTAAATACTACCTCACCTTATGGACACCCACATTATATCTTTTGGATCTCCTCCTTCCAACTCAGTTATGAGGGCAATGCCATCCATGCTAACCGTTACCATGGCCTCTCAGTTTTTCTACCCTTTTTATTTTTCACATTTTTGATCATACAAATTTTTTATTTTCAAATTTTTCAAATTTTATACCATTTTTAGTACATTTAAATTTTCTTAATTATTTTACACTTTCTTATATATTTTAATTTATTTTGTTTCTTATGTTTCTTTTGATTAAGTGTGATATTTTCTCATTTTTACTAATAAATCTACTTTATTGTCACAGGACACAATGCTACTGTTGCTATTTACTAATGATGGTTTGTGCTTAATGTGTGATTGTCGATGTTCAGTTTCTATTTTTGAATTTTGATGTTTGATGACTTTGACATGGTTTATTTTTCATGGGACAAGCAATGAGTCCACATCGTCCACCCATCCAAAGAACTCTATGGTTTTCCTTGTTCTGGGAATTTGAGGTTCCTTTTTCATTAAAGAAACTTGTAATCAATCAATAACCTTAGTAGTTCCAAAATTAGGAAGGATCCAAAGGCTTGTAAAGGGTGTGACTTCAAGGAGACTCAATACTCTTTGTACTCTTCCTCTTTCTTGAGTGCTTGAGTGTTTTTTGCTAGCTTCTTATTATTCCACACTACCAATGATAGGAAGACAAATAACATTGTTGCATGGTGTGGTTCCCATCATTAAAAAAAAATAAAAAATAAAAATGATGGCAATTCAAAGCACATTCCTTTGACATGAATAAGTCCTCGCATGGTGTGGTTCCCATTTTTAAAAAAACAAAAAAAAAATAATGGGAATTCAAAGCACACCCCTTGGACAAATAAAAGGGCTACAAGTACTAGTTATGGAACTCAAAAGACATACACCTCTGCCTAAAGGTCCCCTCTAACTAAGGCCCTCTCTCTCTCACTTCCTACTTCTCTCTCCTCTTTATAGAATGGTTGTTGTCTTGTGGGGACACTCTTGTGTCTCGAGTGAATGGATCAATCTTAGAGTGGTGATGTGAAGTCACTAAAAGTAGATGGTTTTGGTCTAGATTGAGGATGGAACTTCTCGGGTCATTTTAACCACACTTCCACAAGGGACTTCTTATGACCTTAATTTGGAACTCCATTCCACCTTCTCTATCATCCATCCATGTTGCCATAACTCACCTCACTACTGGGTTGTATGTTATGTCCTATGTCTTAATCTAACATGTTGGGATTCTTGAGTGGATTCTTTTGGGTTAGTCTTTAACTTGTCATGATCATTACATCGACCATGGGGCCCACAGACTTCTTAGTTGAGGTTATGCAAGGGCAAAAAGGGCATGAGCCTACTATGGGGAGGACCCACTTGCATAGCTTTTGGCTTGATTAGTTAAGGTTCCATATCTTTGACATCGCTATAATCTTATATTTCATATTTTTCATTATGTAAACCACTCAGTACTTCTTAATCTTTCATTGCATTCATCCATTAAATCATTTTTCTCCAATTTTTACAATTTATGAACTTTAACACCCTCTTCTCATGATTTCATACTATTCTTGGTCTTCTAAGCTTTCATTTGATCCCAATTTCATTAAAAAAATCCTTGTATTTTGAAAGTTTGACCAAAGTCAATGGAAGTTAATAGTGGTCAATAGTTGCATTGTCGAGGCCTCATCGATGCAACTAACCCCATTGACAAGGCCCCATTGTCGAGGCCTCATCAATGCAATACAAAAATATTATATATACTGCCAAACACTTTGGAATTTTTTATCATTTGCTCATAACACACGGGGAATTTTTGCAATTTTTCAGAGCCCAAAACCTTCCAAAGTTCATAACTTTCAAACCGTTTGTCCAAATCACTCCGTTTTTTGATCTTGCACTTACCAGAGGTAAGATCTTTATCATGGGGGCCACAAACCTTACGGTTTCTGATATAATTTTTGAAAATTTTTTCTAACTCCCCTAAGGGTTAGTAACTTTAATCATACATAAACATCAACTTTTTCCAAGTTAACCCTTCCAACAACCTCTAAGATGATTTATCAATGACAAGGTGTAAATAGAAATAACAATTAAGTTAATTAAATTAGCCATAATCACAACTTATCCAAGTGTAACTACCCTTAAGAGTTAAGGTATCCCATTTGTTTTAAGCTTACACAATGATTGCTAATCCATGGTTCTATTGTGATTGCAGATGGCACCTAAATAAAAGCACCCATAGGAAGGAGAACCCTCACAACCATGGGAGAAGCGACCCAGAGTTGGAAGGGGCTAGTAAGAATAAGAACAAGAACAACAAGAGGTGACCCATGCAACGGGACCTCTTCATGAGGAGCCCAAAGTGGAATCTATTTGACAAATTCCAGAAAAAGAAGTGCCTACAAAACAATCTCAACGAGGAGAAGTGCCTGGACCTATGCCTAGGATTGAGGCCACTTTGACTCAAGCCTACCTAGACATCATCAAGTCCTAAGATATCCAAAGATTAGTTCTTCAAGAAATAAACTTCTAGCCATTTTTGGAGAAAGCTCTAGAGGATGTCAAAACACAAGTGCAAACCTCTTCCATGTGGCCAATCATCATGACCAGTGGGGAATGGTACATGGGAGAGATCTATCTCTTTTGGAATAGCTAAAGGCCAGGGTCTATTGTAAAAATTAAGGACGTTCAAGTGTCCTACTTAGCGGAGGCCATTGCACAGGCACTAGGGTTACCACACATTGAAACACAACTAGTAGAGATATCAACAAAACATGACCCTGAGGCAAAAAGGAAGTGGACCTAGCGATGTTACAAGGTGGATCATAAGGAGTATGGCGTGCTCACACCAGCAAAGAAAATTTATTTCAATATTTTGGCCTATCACCTTAATCCAACGGTGAGGCCAAGTAAGGTGACTACCTTCTCTGCTTATGCATGTGCTGCTCTAAGTGGGAAATTTCCCATTAACCTTCCATAGCTAATTTATTTGGAGATTGAAAAGTGTTTCAAGGAGACCAAACATGTAAGGAGGACCCTACCCTTTCCATGCCTTATAAGAAAACTTTGTAAGAGGGTAGGTATTGTTCAACAAATTCCAGAAAAAGAAGTGCCTACAAACTAATCTCAATGAGGAGAAGTGCCTGGACCTATGCCTAGGCTTGAGGCCACTTTGACTCAAGCCTACCTAGACATCATCAAGTCCTAAGATATCCAAAGATCAGTTCTTCAAGAAATAAACTTCTAGCCATTTTTGGAGAAAGCTTTAGAGGATGTCAGAACATAATTGCAAACATCTTCCATGTGGCCAATCATCATGACCAATGGGGAATGGTACATGGGAGAGATCTATCTCTTTTGGAACAGCTGAAGGCCAGGGTCTATTGTAAAAATTAAGGATTTTCAAGTTTCCTACTCAGTGGAGGCCATTACATAGGCACTAGGGTTACCACACATCGAAACACAGCTAGTGGAGATATCAACAAAATGCAACCCTGAGGCAAAAAGGAAGTGGACCTAGCGATGTTACAAGGTGGATCATAAGGAGTATGGCGTGCTCACACCGATAGAGCAAATTTATTTCAAGATTGTGGCCTATCACCTTAATCCAATAGTGAGGCCAAAAGGTGACCGCCTTCTCTGCTCATGCATGTGCCTATCTGGGCGTTCAAGGTTTTCCACGGGTTGCATGATATAATCTTTTGCTATGATCTGATCAACCCGACACCTACTTCCAAAATCCCACACATTCGCTCGCGGCATAGTGATAGCTGGCTTCACCACTTCTTCGTGATGCGGGTAGCAGATCACGTCGTTGCAACCTACTGACCCAAGCTAGTTTTCACACTAGACCAAACACAACCTTAAAAGTACTTCGTAAAACAGCCACATCTAACTGTTAAAACCCTGATTCCTATTCTGTGATCATTTATCAGGAATTAGCTTTCATGTCTCCAAACGGTTTGCCGCATCATTCAGTTTATATGGGAAATTTCCCATTAACCTTCCATAGCTAATTTATTTGGAGATTGAAAAGTGTTTCAAGGAGACCAAACGTGGAAGGAGGACCCTACCCTTTCCATGCCTTATAAGAAAACTTTGTAAGAGGGTAGGTATTGTTCGCTATTCCAATGACACTCTCAGGCATACTCCCTTGTGTTTCGATGAAGGACAAAATGCTAGCAGCCATCCAAGAAGAGGACCTGCCACCACCACCACCCACTCAGGAGATAACATTAGAGGCATGCATAGTTCTTGAGCATCTATGACAAATCTGAGAGCAGCTCTTGAGTGAACAAGAGCAACAGGCAGGAATGAGTGGGGTGGATCCATCTATGTATCAACCAACAATGAGTCACCTTAATGAGGTGGTTTGAATAATTAATCAAATGGAGAGGGGTGGTTTCATTTTCTCTACCCGAAGAATGCAACTACCTTTGAGGTTGGATCCCAATGCTCAAGAGATGATTGTGTCATTAACAACACATCATCTATTCCCAAAAATCTCTAGGAATTCCACCACTTTCTCAGTGAGGTTGGAGAAAGGTGAAGAGGCAATTGTCTTAGTGATGTAGCACCAAGGGCAGGAAACAGTGGCAAAAGTGGTAGCTAACCATGTAGTTGAAGCATTGAATGCACCAGCAGCATCTATACTAGATGTATCTGCACTCTAATATGTGTAGACATCCATAGGCATGATCAGCAAGAGATTGAATGCAGCCTAGCATGAACAACTATTGAAACAACTAGTGGGAACTAGGTAACCAACTTTGGATATCTTTGATCTTTCGGAGAACATCATTGCAACCTAGTTGGAGCTGCTAAATGCAAGGTGCAAATGCATCATTTTGGAGGGGCAAATAGAAATGACTCAAGAGCAAAGTCAACGCTTGGTCATGGAGGTTACTGAACTTTGTGCCCAACTGGCAGAGCAAACAATCCTTAGCCTAGCAATGATAAGAGATGAAGCTATCAAACAACTTCAAGAACAATTTCAAAATGCTGAGGAGGAAGCAATAATGGCCATCTTCAAATTATCTATGGTAGGAGTTGAAACACATTTAATTAAAAAGGACTTGAATTAGATGTGCCAAGAAAATGAGGCACTGATCGCGCAAAATCATCACCTACAAAATGTTGATGCTCAAAGAGATTAAATGCAGAAATTCATTTATTAATAGCAGGAGCAGCTTGCCAAAGTCAACATTGAACTGAGAAAATTGGCCATGGTAAACCAAAATCTATTAATGGAGGAGGTACACACCTTGAAACAAAAGTCTACCATCGAAATCGCCACCTGGAAAAATGAAGCTCTCAAGTTTGAAAGGGTGAAAAATCACTACAGGGACTAAGTTGGCTTGCTAAAATAAATTAATGAAAAAGAAATCTAGATGGTAAAGGCTAAGATAAATGAAGCCCTCTAGCAACTCCAACAAAGGAAGAGAAATGTGGCAACCCATCCTTGATGGGATTAATGCCTATAACAAAGCGAATATCTTCTTGAAGGAGTTGTAGATCGAAGAAATGATAGAGTATATGGAGTTGGCCAATCTTCATTATGCAAACTTGACAATGTTGATAGCCAGACAGCCATGGTCAGAATTGAAGAAGCAGGTGGCTAGCTCATATTTTCTATACAAGGCCAAGTTCAAACACCACAAGGATACCATGCAAAAGCTTGAGATTGCTAACGTTGAACTCAAAATCCTCAAAGGATGATTCACAAATCAACGATCCATTACCAAGGACCTAGCTAGATAGATGAATGACTACTAGGAGCTAAAGAACATAGTGTGAGCATTCAACATTAAATGCAAACAATTCACTACTTGGTTTGTTAATGCTAAGGAGTTGTTTCCAGCGATCCTGTATCCTTGGGAGGTGCCCATTCCAAACCACATTGGGGAAGCTATGTGAATGATGCATGATCCTAAGAGTAAGGAGGAGAAAATGAAAGCACTATCAGATGCTTTCTATCTTCCACCTGAAGTTGCAACAACAGTAGGACAACTATAGCCTTAACCACTACCAATGCGTGAAGCTGGTGAAGATTCCTCGAAGCCTCAAGAACTACCACCGCCTAGGACCACTTGATCTTCTTCAACAAGTTTCACATCATGAAGGAACATGTTATCCAATTTTTGATGAGTTGTGTCATGGTGTTCAATTTTGTGTCCTGAACACCACCATTTTTGTAATGTGTTGATCTGTACACTCGGGCACTCCATTTTTTGTCAAGTTAGTCAAGTTTGTTTTGTTGAATGAAAAGTCAATCAATAATCCCATACCTTCCCAATTTTGTAAAAGAACTCGAGGATGAGTTTTCATTTAGTCGTGGGGGTATGATGAGTTGTTGTTGGTTGGCTACGTTGACAAGGCCTCATCAACGTAGTCAATCGCATCGACGAGGCCTCATCTACAAGGCCCTATCAATGCATTTTGACCTACGTCGATGATGCCTCATCGACGTGGTGTCTATCCATCACCTATAAATACACGTCTACTCACCACATTTATAGGGAGTCCAAATTTTAGTAGTAGCGAAGCTCTTGCATTTTTTCCATTTGAAAGTTAGAATTTTTTTCTTTGAGTGCCCGTAACTAGAGTCATTGAGTGTATGAATCTTTATTTGAGCATTGTTGTACCTGAGCATGACAGTGTGTGCGACAATAAAGATGAGCTTTCTGATAAACCTTGCAACACTTTGGATAGATTAGCTCTTTTATTCATGCATTCAATGTTTTCAATTATTTGTTAATTATTCTCAATTATTTCACAAATATTTTCCAACAATTGAGTTAATGAGATTATTAAGCTAGATAGATTAAATACATAAGTACGACCACTTTGAGCGTAACATGTATTCACTTGGTAATCCTAGTTGCATTATTGCTTGGTATGCCCAGTAGCGTAGTGTTTGGTTGCCCAGTAATGGATACGTGGGTTTAGGATGTGTATGGAAAGTGGGAATGGATACTTATGTTAGGATTAGTTAAATAGTAGCTAATTGATTAATTTAGATTAGTTAATCAAATTCCTTTTTCCTACATTTTGAGCATCCAAAACATAAAATACAAAATGATAAAAATTGGATGCCTTAGTTACACTTAACCATACCAACGAACATCACAAGTGTAATTGGGAGGATAACGATTGACTTTAAGGTTAGATTCACTTCCTAAAGGGCTAATGCACTAGAAATGATAAAGTCTGCGGAATTTGATTAAGTCGTGTGTGAACACTTCGTGATTCGTATGGTTGGGCATAGGGGTACTTTGTCGCTCATTAGATGCTCTATAAGAAAAATGGATTACTATTATTTTCATTACATCATGATCTAATATCATAAATAAATTTTCCTTTTTATTTTTCCAAAAATATCATTTATAAAGTTGTACATTTGAGAAGACGTTCTTATAATTAGAAAGTTTTTCATTTTTATATTGTTTTTGATGTTTTCTACTCAATGTTAAGCTTGTGATGCACTCTAATTTTTTTGTGCTTATTATTGATATTATTTTTGGGATTCAAAAACCCCAACACACCACCCACCACCACTAGCCACACCCCCACCTCCACCCATCCAAACAACCCTCACTCATTATCTCAGCCAATAAGTATTATTATCTTAGCAATGATGATTTAAGTTTAAAATAAAAGACTTACGTTCTTTAGAATATTTAAGCATAATAATTCTTGTACCTTGTTAGTAAGACTGGTAACTTATGCTATTTAGACCATAGATTAGACCTTAATGTATCACATTGAAATATGAATATCTCAATGCCCATTCGTAGATTACATGAGAATAGAATCATTTGCATATATAATTCAAGGTTCTTTTAGAAAGCCCTGTTAGCTCATAAAAAGTTCTTGCTATTATACCTAATTAATCATAGAATATCTATTGGAAAGAATCTAACTCAATTATGTTTCTTTGCTCATTTTCGTCTTTAAAAAGTTCTTGCTATTATACCTAATTAATCATAGAATATCTATTGGAAAGAATCTAACTCAATTATGTTTCTTTGCTCATTTTCGTCTTTATGATTATGAATCTAGACAATCACTCTATTGCTATACATAATCTTAAATGGATATAAAACTGTTTATATATTTTTCTTTGTACTGTTACAATTTTGTGTTATTGCAAAGATGAGATCTATTAGATAGAAATTTGTTTTAAGTAGTTTATACGAAGTGTTTTATTAGATCCATGTAGGGACCATCAAACCTTAGGGATTGAATTTAAAAAATTAATTTAAACTATTTTCTTTTACTAAATTTTCATATATAGTAATTTAACCTTGAGGATAAAACTAAAATGAAAGTTATTAGAGCCAAAACTATATGTTCCTTGAGGTCATACAACCAACAGTATTTTGGTGGAGCCAAAACTCTCTATAGTTCCAAGCCATATAACCAACCTGGTACTTTGGTAAAACTTTAGCAAAACATAATGCTATACTCGTTGGATCAAATTTAATCAAAAGTATATGATGTGTTAATATTTTGTAATCTTAATTTTTATAGAATGCCTTGAGCTTGACTTGAATTGACAACCTTTTTTTGTAATAAGACAATGAGCTAACTACTTGAGCTACTTCTCCGAGATTGACAACCTCTTATCTAAAAAGACAATGATCTAACCATGTAAGGTACTTATCATGGGCTAAAACTACATTATAAATATGCTTAGAAGAGTCATATTCTAACCGCCGCAATATCATGATATAATTCTTTTATTTTGAAATGATTGATGACTTATTTTGTCCTTTCTTGACCATCGTAGTTGGGAGAAACTATATTTACCATTGTAGTTGGGAGAAATTATACTTAACGCAACAATTTTGCAGTGGCATTAAACTTCCCTTTACTTTTGCTGTGATGTTTCCTTTTATCAAATTCAATTTCGTTATGGCGTTTTTCCACTCACAAAAGGAGAACAGAAACATCATTTGCACAAGCTCTAGTATGAAAACCTTTTGTTCAGTGTGAAACTAACACTGTTATCAAGCTGTCCGCGAACTCGTGAAATACTCTAAATTCACGTTCACACAAATTTCATGGCCTTTAATTACAGCTTCATTAATCGAGTGCCAAGTAGTGCACATGAACCCAGTAGATTTTGTTCCTTTTATCCTGAATCATGCACTGTTTAGTAAGACGGTAGACACCACATCCTGGCAACCAAATCTTGCTTTTGCAAACACTTCTTTAGTTTCAGGCATTCCCCATTCTGACTCACAATTCCTCGCTACGAAAACCCCAATTTTTCAGAAAACAAACTCAGAACGGCGCTCTCAAGCCAGTGGCCATTTGAGACGATCGATGGCTCTTAAACATTACGAGTTCGGATTTTGATGGGCGGACCAGGTCTCTGCTGCCCAGCGTAATCTCAAAATCAGCAATGGGAGCTTACAGATCATCATCATTGTGCAGGATCTCCTCATTCCACTCTGTTTCCGCAGCCGCCTGTTGTTGGACGCTCCTGAAACTGCAGCAGGGCAATGGAATTCGCTGCTTCTCCTCCTCCTCGAAGGATCTCCAAATCCCTAACAGTAATCCGTGTCCCCTGTCAGATTTCCTGCTTAACGAATGCGGCTTCTCAGCTGCGCAGGTCTCCACAATCCAGAAAAGAGAAGCTCCGCTGTCGAGAATGAAATCAATCCAGCGATGCCGCGACGCCGTGGCGCTGTTCAGAGACCAAGGATTCAGCGATTCGCAGGTGAGAAAACTGGTGTTGCGCTACCCCTGCGTTTTGCGGTTCAAGGCCAGGGAAGCCCTCACCCCTAAGCTCCACTACATTCGATCGCTGGGATTGTCGGAACAGGCTGCCAGATCTGTCGTGACGCGTGATCCCAACGTTCTGGGCATCAAAAATCTGGCTTCAAACATCCGCAAACTTGCGCAGGTTCTGGGAAGCCCTGCAAATTTGATCAGGGCCGTACAGTGCCATCCCCGTATTCTCACATGCTCTCCGAAGACGATCGAGCGCAGGATTCATGTTTTTAGGGATTTGGGTTTGCAGGGCAAGGGCATTTGCCGGCAGTTGATGATGCATCCTCAGCTCCTCACGCGCTCTGAACGACACTTGAATCTGCAGATAAAGTTTTACAGGAATTTGGGTGTTGAAATTTCGTCCAAAACTTTTTCGCATGCTGTTGGTTGGACCATTGGATACAGTATGGAAAAATTGAAGGAGAATGTGGAGAGCTTCCGGGATCTTGGGCTCCTTGATGCAGAGATCAAGGAATTGGTGAAGAAGCTCCCTGTGGTGCTCATTCTTTCCATGGACAAGAAGAAAGAGACCATGGATTATCTGATAAACGAGGCTGGTCTGCCTCCCAATGTTGTCGTTAGATGCCCCACCTTGTTGACTCTGAGCTTGGCCAAGAGGATCAGACCACGGCATGCCGTTTTTACTCATCTGCTTAGCAGCAATTCCATTTCCAAACCGCTTCCTCAACTGCATTATTTTATTGCTATGCCCGAGAGCGATTTTGTGAAGAGATATCTGGAAGAGAATCCAGACCAGGCTGAGATTTTGGATGTTTATATTGGAGCTGTCGGCACTTGCCGTTAGTTTTCTTTTGTACCAGAGGCAACAGAACGTGCTGCTGTGCACAATTTTGGTATGTGAGATGAATTGAAGTTTCTGGGGTTTTTTTTATAACTCAGTTCTTTTTCTGCTTTGAAGCAGGCGTCTTTAATAAAGCGTGCATTTATCCAACGCAGAGCCTTTTATCCTCCATTTTTCTTTACCCAACTAATTTTTCTTTAAGGCTATTTAGCAAATAGGTATGATAGAATTCTTTAAGCTTTTATGTTTAGTTTCTTGTGTGTACACAAACGTTTCAAGGGAAAGGCTTTTGGTATGGAGAAATTTTAGATGTTTGAATTTCAGAAATTTTTTCTGTTCTCTTTGCGTTTCTAAAGTTTGAGGGTCCCCTTTTTAAAATGTGTTTCAATAGCAATGGTGGTTCGGGCAGCATCTGGATTGATGGAGAGTGGGCAGAGGATGTAGACTTTTAGATTCAGTGCCTTTGTCACTGTCATCTTCGTGCATTGATATCTATTTACAGTTTCTGCAGGGGGTTTTCCAGTAGTGTCTCTGGAAATGAACACAGTTTCAACATGAATTAATTATTATCAAATTGCAGTAGCATTTGTGAAAACACTGTTATCTCAAATCGCAACATTTATATATAAAAAGTTATGAACAGTTTTAAGAGCCTATCCACGTTCTACCCCAGAACTATATTTCCTGAGGTAAAAAGACTAAAATAATTGGCTCACAAGCAGAACAGTTCTGCATTTTTAAAAGGAAATTGGAATTTTACTTGGTTACTGGATATAACCAATCTTGTAGTTTGACTATTTCTAATTGCTTGTTCAACACCATGAGAAGCAACTGCAAGGTTTGCAACCTTGGCTTGACTGCCTTGAATGGTCACAATATAGCTTTGCTGGTGTACCTGAGGCCTTTTCTCCAAACGGTATGTAGGATCCACTTGAATCATATCTTTTGAAAATCCATCAGTTTTTATTTATTAACTATAAAACTCGTAAGTATTGAGACTTAAGACGTGCTAGAGCCAACAAAAACATAATCACTTACAAACAGACTTCCATGTTCTTTAAGAGAGCTTGGACATTATGGTAGGTTGGTTAAAGGGCATAGCATCTGAAGATGATGCATAGCTAAACATAATATCAATCAGTGATAATTTTAGGGTTTTTAAAATGAAAGTTATCATCATCATTCTAACCTTATCCTAATTATATGGGTTCACAATCATATTTAAACATAACCTCACCTCGATATAGATGAGGAGGTACACCTGAGTAGTGCCTGCTTAATGAAAAACCTTCGGATTTTGTGCATTTCAGCCACCTATTCCTTTGTCCTAGGATATTAAACCTAAGGAAGCTTGAGCATTAAAAAAAAAATAAAAAATCAACGTATCCAGTCATGATGTGGGACTTCCTTCAAAGGGCATATCAAAGAATTGCATCTTGCAACTAAATCTACGGGAAATAGATGAGATTGTTTGACATGGAACTCACATGCGTTCTCAAATCATCATTCGCTTCTGTTCATGTTTAGGTTAAAGAAAACATAAATTCACACCAGTATTTTGTTCTTTTTTTCAAGGGCATTTGGCAAAATTGTGAATTATTGTAACTGAAACTGGGTAGTTTATATTTCTATTTTTTTTTAAAAAAATAGATAGGATATTATTAGAAGAAAGAAACTAAAAAATGCTACTTTCGAGGTACTTCTAGACATGATATAATGTATAGTACTCATAAAATAGGATACTAACTATTTGTAAAATAAATCCAAAACTAACGTTTCTTATACATTTAAACTGACAGTACAAATCAATAAAAAATTTTCTGTAAGAAATCTCTAGCAAGCAAGATTAGAAGCTAACGCATGCATAGAGTTGATCACTGAAAACATTGAAAAAATTGTTCCATCTTTCCTCCTTATTTGACTAGTAACAGGAAATTGATTGTTAAAAGAGAATGTGCTAATGCTAGATAGGTTTCACAATCAAGTAAGCTTTGACAGCAGTGTTAATCGTACAGAGACCAATCTACTGTCTTGATACACGGATAAGGATCCACCTCCTTGAGTACTCATCATTCACATGCATCATGCAACTGTGCCTTGCTTATCTTGTTGCCGGCGATATGATAATGGAGTGGACATTTCTTTATACTCTGAAATCATGACCCTTCAAAGATATTCTTTATCCCCTGATGTCCTTGCAGCTACATTTTCCCTGTTGTCTAGGAGAGCTTTCATACAATAATCCTTGGCATGGAAAAAATTCAGTGCTGTGCAAAAGTCCACATCATGTGGAGGTGTCCTACTTGTAGCTTCTTGTGTTTTTGACAGTCAGGCACATTCCTAGCTGGATTTTCCTTCTGATGGAAGGCAGCAAGCTTCTAGTATGGTTGGACCTTTATAAGTGTGCAGATACATATTTCTTGTACATCAGTGATTGTCATTGCCATCATCCAGAGGAAGGTATCACTCAGAAAACCAACTTTGCATGATTCCCACGTTACTGATTTTAGGTCAAAGCATACGAGAAGTGCATAAAGCTGTCTTTTTACAGAATCATGGATGATTGACAAAGTTTTGTCTGTTTGCTGCTTTGTAGATAACATAATGTCCTAGCTTAATAGAAGAAAATTCCCCCTACTGTTGCAGAGGCATATTCTTAATCTCTCTCTCTCCATCTTCTGATGCTTAGTGCAATGATGCATTTTGTATCTGATCAACTATGATACGTGACCACCTTCACACATTTGGACCTCTTCTATCTGCTGGCCGAAATGCTAGGTGTGCTTGAGCAACATCTGCTATCCAACATGGCATCCTTGATTATAATTATAGGTGCCTTAAGAGGAATTGCTTTTCCGTTTCATTGTTTTCTATGCATGGTTTTTCATTTACTACAAAGCTCGTGTGAATTAAATGGGTCAGATGGTTAGTAAAATACTTGGTAAAACACTGATTATTATGTTCATGATCCTCAAATTGGACTTCAGGCTCCAGGCTCCAGTTGTGTGAAAGCTACAGATGCAAGTGGGCTTCCTTGGGGACACTTGGGGTGCTGAGTCATTTAGGGTATGTATTGAAGAAGCTTACTAAATGCAATGCCATTGACAAGGTTGGCTGTCCTGAAACCAGGTTTAGAGTCCAATCTCATTTCTTATCAAATATTTTTGGGTTGTGACAAGTGACTAATACACCACTGAAAAGGAAAAAATGCTACTTACAAGTTAACTATCGTGTCTTCTAATTGTTTTTTTTTTTTTAATATCAGTTATTTGATATGCATAATTGTTTGTTTTCTAATTGCTGCCTACTTAAACTCATCGCTGGTGAACAATTTTAACTCATGATCTGTTGGCATTCTTGGCAGGTCCCTCAAGGTGCATTTGCAGCATTATCAAAGCTCCAAATTCTTGATTTAAGTCAAATAAAATCGTCATTGCCAGAACCTCCGTTGTTTTCCTGTATGCCAGAATTGCAGGAGCTGTATTTAAGGTTTGATTTGACTCTGTCACCTGTCTGTAATGTCATATTGCCTTTACACTAAAATCAGTTTACTTTGTTAACCTAACATGGCAAGTTAATAGTTCTTTTGCAATTTAACTTGGTTTCTATTGGGTATCAGGCGGTTGAATCTAAAAGAAATTCCGTATGATATAATGAGCTTGTCTCATCTTCGTTTTCTTGATTTGAGCCAGAACTCACTTTCTTCAATTTTAGAGGTACGTCAATACCAATAAAGTTAATTTGTGTTATTCATATGAAAGGTTTCTAATTGACTTTTTGTCCCTTCATTGTGAAATGTCTCCTAGCCCGTGCAACAATTAACATGCCTCGTGGAGTTTGATATATCTGACAACATTCCCATGCTTCCACCAGAACTAGTTTGACATTTTCTTACCTGTATCTAACCATTTATTTAATATTTTAATTTATTGAAATGTTTACACAATTTTCTTGGTATAAAGTAGTGGAAATCCTGAATTAAGGTTTCTGTTATATTGTTTTCAATAGAAGAATTTCATATAGGTTGGTAATGATAAAGTGAATATAAAAATACAAGTAAAATTGAAGGGAAAAGAAAACTTCTTGTTATGATGATGAAAAGTTTGTATCATGGATGTGCATGTTTGGAATAATTTTTTTTCAGTACAGTAGACACAAGAAGAGAGGCCAAACGAGCCTGATATCTAATATTCTCATGCTGGTTCTGGTTGACATAGTTTAAAAAATCAGGATGGATCAGATTTTATAAAATATCGAATCAAATCAGAAAAATGAGTTGGCAAAAACAAGCTCCGGTCCATCATCATAAATACTAATTTAGCATATTTTTCATAATCAGTGTTACAACTATGGATGAAGAATGAAAATTAAAAAATATCTTCAATTCAATCAGCCCGCCAAATCAATGATTAATCACAGGTCCATCCAACTTTTCTTGCTGTAAGATGTGGGACTGGCTTTCTTGAAGAACAACTTCAATCCAAAGAGTTTTCTTGAGATGTACAGGAAGTATACAAAATGAGTGGCTGAAAATAAATTCAATGGAATAGATATCTAGTATCACATTTTTCTCCATAACAATATAATATGAAGTACATGTTCCTATTAAGGTAATATGAAAATCCCCTTTGATGTTAAAAAGACTCACAAAACTGTACTCTGAACATTTGATATTAGTTATTTATCTATTTATATTTGTCATTTTTTTCTTAAATTGTGTGTGAGAGAGAGCCTTGTTCAACTGCCGTTCCATAGCCATATGTGATTTTTTTGATAGTAGGTATTCACTTAAGTAGATTGAATTCGTGCAAAATTTGTTGTTGGTACAAGGACTCCTTGAGCCTCCTACTCTGAAATATCTGAAACTTGAAGGGAATCCTCTGAGAAGGTAAAGCCATCATCATACACTCGTTGCTATGTGTTTTCAAACTTCACCTTTTCCTTATTTGAGGTCTTGAAATTATGTGTGCTTGCTTTAGAATAGGTCTTTCGTATGATTTTTGCAGAAACAATAACACAAAGTCGTAGAATTCCACAAGTAAGATATGCAACAATAACACAGAGAGATATCGGGAAGATAACTTCAATGCTCATATTATTCACACTAAATCAAAGAGACTCAAAGTTACAAGCAAAGAAGGGACTAAGGGATGTTTGGCTTGCATACAATGCTCAACCTGTTGCTAGCCGATGCCTCTTAGCCTTCATATTGCTTCCTTTTATAGAAAGAAGGAGAATCATCCTAGTGGATGATGACTCAAAGTCCACTATCAAAGTGGATGGTTACACACATAACACTAACACAAAATCCTATAAGAATCTTATCTTGAGATATGGTCGACACCTTTTACAATACAATATAATTTTACTTTATCAATATGGCCTTCAACTTTTTACAACATGGTCTTGTTTTATAGATCAGGATTAGATGCTTCTGGCGAAGGGGGAGACTGTGGTTCTCCAAGGAGATACTCAGCTATTTCTCGTGCTCCATGATAATAATGATGTTGGATCCTTGAATCAAGGTTTTGAATTTTGATAGTTTGGGATGGCATGTTATATTGCTGACAACATGTAATGATATCATGAACATTACTAGTGCACACATCTTGATAAAAGGCTTCTTTTTTTGAAAAGAGTAATTAGTAAATAATATGGAGATGTACCATAGTTTGCCTGTTGCCATCTTTTAGCATGATAGTTTTCATAATATACATAATCTTCATAATATTCATTTCTTTGTTGAGGATAGGAATCAAGATAAGCTTAAGGAGCATGACCAAAACTTCCCCACTAGGTCCAAAAACTTTCATTAGGGTAGAAACCACCCCAAGGATTGATATCAATTTTGAAAACATGGTAAGCATTTGGTTGGTAATATGGGCAATTTAAAAGATGGGTAGGTGTATGATAGCTAAAATTAAGTCACAGTTTCACAAAAGTAGTAGGGATTTGAGGAAAACCCTAAAGGCATGGAACCAAGTTTTTTCCTTTGACTTTTGAATATGGAGCTTGTTCTATCAAGACATTGAGAAAACCATAGAAGGTGTGCTTGTGGGATGTTCTGATTTGTTCTTGTTTTAGAAATGACATAAGACTCTCTAATTCTGCAAGATAGGATAAATTGAGAAGATCTAAGAACCCATCCTTCTACCTCTAAAATATGTGCAATAAAAATTTAAATTTAGTATTATCATATATATATATTTAAGTAGAAAGTTGAAATTCTCTAGTTAAGAGATTTGCTAAACTATTTTTTTTACCATCTGATGAGCGGCGAGGTACCCCTACGCCCAACCATATGAATCATAGTCGTTTACACGCAACTCAGTCGAATTCCGTAAACTGTAAGCATTTGCATACACCGAACTCTAGCTAGCAAACCCTTATGTTAGAACGGTCGTTGTCTTCCCAACCTCACTTATGATGTTCTAATGCAATGGTTAAGTGAGATTGAGGCAAATGATTTTTATTGGTTTTCTTTTTATCTTCTAAGATCTAATTCTTGAAATGTAAAAAATGGAATGTTGTGTAATTTATAATTGTTCTACTCTATTTCTTAACTCTCCTTAGCATAAGCAATCGATCCCATTTTCCGTGCACATCTTGAGCATCCCCTAACCATTGCTGGGTTATCAAATGTTAAGTGTCACTGGGTTGCCAAGTGTTGGGTTTATGTTCGAGACGATCGTACTTATGGTTCTTACAAAATATAAGAGAGCAATAACGATAAAGTGATAACAATGAAGACTTAAGAAATTATTAAAGCGTTGGAATATTGAATTATTTAAATGCTTAAATAATTAAATCCAAATGCTTCAAGGAATGCTTAAAAAGCTCATCTTTATTGTCGGTCACACCAATGGGCTCAGGTACATTAGTGCTCGAATAAAGAGTCGTACACCTTTCTCACACTTGCTGCGAGCACTTGGAAAATATTCTAACTCCTTACAGGAACAAACTGCAAGAGTTTCGCTATGACTACTCAAAAAGATGCCTAAGTGCGGCAGGTGCGTGCTTATTTATAGCTAAAGACAGACTCTACATAAATAAGGCCTAGTCGACGCATGGATGGATGCGTCGACAGGGCCACGTCAATGTCGCCATGTTGATGGGGCTTCGTCGACGTAGCCCAGTCGACGCATCAACTGAACACTTCATCATACCCCCATGATTGTGTGAAAACTCATTCTCGAGTTTATTATAATTTGGAAGGTACAAAGTTATTACAACACACATGACAAGACATATCTTCGTAGACACTAACTTTATTAACATATCAAGTGCTCGGGTGTACAAAAAAAGATGAATTACAAAATGGTGGTGTTCAGAGACAAAATTGAACACCTTGACGATAATAGACTCTCCACTGTGCTGAAAAATGCTAAAGTTTGGAGAAGGTCACATCGTCCTTGGTGGCAGTGGTTTCGACGGGCCTTCACTAGCCTCTGGCGCATGTGGCGGTTGTGGTGCGGAAGACGGTTGTCTTGCAGTAGCTGCAACTTTCGGAGGCAATCGAAAAGCCTCCAACAATGCCCTCATTTTCTGTTCTTTGCTTCTGGGATTGTTCATCGTCCAAGCAGCTTCACCAATGTGTGTCGAAACTAGAACATTCCAAGGGTATGGAAGTGCAGGAAAGAGTTCTTTTAAATTGACAAACCAATCAGTGGATTGTTTTCGTTCGATATTGAATGCTTGGATTGATGTCTGCAGCTGTTGGTAGTCATTCATTTGTTGGGCCAAGTTCTCTGCGATCGCATGTTGTCCTTCAAAACGAGTGTGGAGAATCTCGAGTTTCGCATTTGCTGTTTCCAACTTTTGTTTCGTCGCTTTATGCGCTTGGAACTTGCCCTCGTATAAAGAATACGAGGTGGCCACTTGCTTCTCTAGGTCAAATCACAGCCTTCCGGCTATTAGCATAGCCAGGTTTGCATAATGAAGATTGGCTAACTCCATATTTTCTGTCATTTCTTCAATTTGTAGCTCCTTGAGGTGGATCTTAGCCTGGTTGTAGCCATTCAATCCATCGAAGATGGGTTGCCACACCTCGCCTCCTTCGCGCTGCTGGAGCACTTGGTTCATTTTGGCCTTTGCGACTTGAATCTCTTTTTCATTTACTTTTTTTTGCAATCCCACTTGGTCCTTATAGTGATTTTTAACTTTTTCAAACTTGGCTTTATTTTTTCAAGCGGCGATTTCGATAGCTGATTTTTGTCGCAAGGCTCGAACTTCCTCCATAGATAGATTACTATTTTCAACAACCAATCTCCTTACATCAGTGTTCACCTTGGCTAGCTTCTCTTGCTATTGGTGGATGAAGTCTTTCATGTGTTGATTTTCAACACCAACATTGCGTAGGCGATGAACTTTTGCGACCAACTTGACATTCTTCTGGCAAACCTCTACCAAGTCCTTGTTTAAATGGTATGCATGAGTGTCTTTCAAGGACTTGTCAAAGATCGCCAACTCTCGCTCACCCTCAATCGTTTGAAGTTTTGTTTGAAGTTGTTAAAAAACTTCATCTTTTGTGAATCCGTGGTTAAGGAGAGCTGGATTAGCAAGTTGGGCCCGTAATTGGGCAACTTTCATCACCAAGCGTTGATAATCCTCTTGTGCTACTTCAAGTTGCCCTTCCAAGATGAGACGCCCCTTGCTGAGAGCAACTTCAACTGGGTTGCAGTAATATTATCCAGAAGATCAAAGACATCCGGAAGCGGTTGCCTGAATTTCACCAGTGGATCCAACAATTCTTCATGTTGGGTTGTGTTGATCCTGTTATGTGAAGTTCCTGTGGACGTCTGTACATCTTCAAGTCCATGTAGATCCGGCATAGGCGCCGTGGGTGCATTAAGGGCCTTAGCAATTGTGTCAGCAACCACTTTAGCTGCAACTTCTTGTCCCTGGTGTTACATTACCAGGATAGTGGCCCCCCCTCCATCCTCCAAGCGTACCGGAAACATAGCGGCATTTCCTGAAATTTCAGGAAATAATTGTTGGGTGGACATCGTTACTTCTCGGACATTGGGATCAGTTCTTGCAGGTACTTGTGTCCGGGCAACAGAAAACATCAGTCCTACTCCCTCTAGCAGACTCATCGATCGAGCCACTTGCTCAAGATGGCTCATTGCACGGCGATAGATTGAAGGGTCTTCTCCTCCATCGGTTCCTACAGATTGCTCTTGTTGGCTCAAGAGCGACTATCGAATCTCGCTTATGTGTTCTACAATTTTTTGTGAGCTCAACCTTGTTGTTTGTGTAGGCGATGGAGGTGGTTGCTGCTCTTCCTTGAGTTGTGTTGTGGTTGGAGTCTTATCTTTCATCATTTCTCGCCACGAGGCAATTGGGACATGTCGAAGTGTGTCATTGGCGTATCGTGCTATCCTTGCTTGTTTGCACAATTTCGTGATTAAACAATGAAAGGGTAGAGCTCGCCTTCCACATTCACTTTTAGCGAATCTTTTCTCAATCTCCAAGAACAGCAACTGTGGAAAGTTAATTGAAAATTTTCCGCTTAGAGTGGCACATGCATGAGCAGAGAAGGTAGTGATCTTGTTTGGTCTTACCGTTGGATTCAAGTGATAAGACGCAATTTTTAAGTATACCCTCTTTACGGTGGTTAAAGTGCCAAACTCCTTGCGTTTTACCCCATAGCATTTCTTGATCCACTTCCCTTTCACCTCGGGATTTGCTTGTTTGGGGATCTCCGCCACATTAGCTCTAGTCTCTGGCAACCCCAGAGCATGTGAAATTGCTTCTACAGAGTAAGAGACATGAATGTCTTTAATTCTTACTATGGACCCTGGTTGTCGATTTGTCTAGAAGAGGTAAGTCTCTCTTAGGTACCATTCACCACTGGATGTGATGATTGGCCACATAGGAGAATTTTGCAATTGAGTCTTGACTTCTTCTAGCACATTCTTTAGAAATGGTTTGAAGTTCAACTCCTACAGGACCATTCATTGCAGCTCCCTTGGCTTAATAGCGTCAAGACATGCTTGGGTTAGGGTGACCTCAAGCCGTGGCGCTATCACCGGAGTCTCATCCGTTCGCGATTGTTTGCTGGGGATTCCTCTTTAGGAATCTGATGAATAGATTCCATGTTAGGTCCTTTGCGGAGGGGGTCAGTTGCATGTGAGTCCTTCGCATGCTCTGGATACCGCGCACCTCGTCTTCTTTCCATTCTTGGTTGCTTGTCCCTTGGTTGGGATGGTTCTTCTCCCCTTGGATGCCTTGGTTTGGGTGCCATCTATAGCCATAACATAACCATGAATTGAAATGTGCATAAGTTGCTCGAAATGGCAATCATACACCTTCTCATTTTGACCAAGTTATGATAATGGCACGTGCATCCCATTAGATTTCCCAGAGTGTCGTTGAGGGTTTTAGAAAAAACAATAAGTTATGAGTTGAAATTTATAGTGTTGTTTTTGTTTTTTCTTGTCTATCCCCTAAGAGGTGTTAAGTCTTTAATAATTATAATAATTATAGACCTCACCCCCCACGATGAAGAGCATGCCTCCGGTTGTGAAAGAGCAGGACACATGGTAGAAAAAGTAGGGGCGTGGGAAAAGGAAGGAATGCGGAAAAATGGAAAAACTCCCTTAGCTTGTGCTCACAAATGGACAAAATTCATAAGCGCAATGAGGGTATATATAGACTTTTTATGTTGCGTCGACGGGGCCGCATATATGGGGTTGTGTATACGCAGGGGGTTGCGTATATAAGGCCTAGTCGACGCAAGGTGCGTAGAATGTTGACCAACGTTGACCAATGAAGAAAAAGCCCGAATTGTTGAATTGGAACATAAAGTTGGGGTTGTTTAAGAGCTGAGAGACCAGGGAATTAGCTGATAGAAAGAGGAAGGTAGATGGTCGTGGAAAGAAGAGTTAATGGTTGGAGAATGTCATGAGATAGAACTCTGTAGAGAAGGGTTTGTGCGATGGTTAATGCAGAAATAATCAACCAATGATATCAAGGGGATAGGAGAGTAACAAACGGGATCAAAGGATATGCAAGTGGGTCCTCCCCATAGCAGGTAGTAGCCTTAGTAGCCCTTGCATATCGTCAACATCAAACTTCGTGGGCCCCATAGTCAATGAATGGTAACCGCGAGTTAATACTCACATCCATGAGAACCCATTGAAGCATTAGCAGTTCACGCAAATCACGACAGACAATCAAAACATACAATTGATAGCAAGGTGAATTATGGAAAGAAATGGGTGAAGAGAGAGGAGTGGGACATGGAATTTCTAGTGTTGGTCACATGAAATCCCTTGTGAAGTTTGTGGTTAAGTGACATGGAAGGATCCCTCCCCAGTTTAGACCCAAAACCAATCACGTACAGTGACATCGTAGCAACATTCGAAGACTCATCCATCCCCTGGAGTACAAGAATGCCCCACAAATAACCACCACTCCAACATGAGTGAGAGAGAGAGGAAGTGAAAAAGGGGCGAAGTTAGAGGGGACGACGCAAGTCCCATAACTAGTGCTTGTAGCCTGTTAGAGGTGGTCCAAGGGGTATGCTTTGAATTTCCATGTTTGTTTGTTTTTTTTTGTTTTTGAGAACCATACCATACAAAGACCCATGCATTTTTACATGCATTTGGCCAAGGGGTGTGCTTTGAATCCTCATGTTTTTTTTTTTTGATAAGGACCACACCATGCAAGGCCAAATTGCCAAGGAACTTCCAATTAGGAAAAAATTTGGAGTGGTAAGAAATCCGTGAGGACACTTTCGCAAACCAAGGAATAGAGAAAGTACGAAGAATATTGCATTCCCCTTGAAGTCACACTCTATTCAAACCATTGGGTCCACCTCAAGGCTGGGAACAACACAAGTCACAAATTAATTAAAGTGTTTTTAATTGAAAGAGATTTGCATGTTTCCAAAAGAAGGAAAACCATGGAGTGGATGAATGGGTGGATGACATGGACTCACTGCATGTTTTATGAAATGAAAATATATCGCACTTCCTAGAACAACAGTGGGAGGGTGGGATCTAGATATAATAGGTGGACCATATCACGTAACTCATCGCAACAAGAAACAACTGCACCAGTATATCTGATGACAATAAGATAGCTTATTAGTGAAACAACTAGAAATTAAGCACACATACACATATAAAAATAAACAAACAAATAGAGAGGTAAATAAAGAAAGAAAAACTAAGCAAGAATGGGCAAACATACGAACGATGTTGTAAAGCAAAAGTGTAAAATAAAAAAGTTTCAAAAACAGTAAGGAGCTTAGTAGAGTAGGTTAGCATGGGTGATGGTCTCCCCCATGACTAAGTTGGAAGGAGGAGATCCCAAAAATTGAACGAGGTTGTGCCTGTGACGATATGGTAGTAACACTGGTTTGATTATAGGCCTTGTGCATCTTATTTGATGACAGGGCTACTAGTTGATTCTCATCTAGCACATTCAAGTTGATGAGTCGTTCTCATTGTGCTAGTGGCAAGTCAAGATCCAAGTCACTGGCCGTAAATAGTGTCTAGAGTTTTGCCTGGACTAGAAGTTTTGGTAGTTTCCCGTACACTAACTTGTAAGGAGAGTAACCTATAGGAAGTTTCCATGTAAAGCGATAGGCCTAGAGGGCATCGTTAAGTTTTGTGTTCCAATCCCTCCTATATTTGCTAATGGTGCTAATGAGGATTTTGGTAATCTCCTTATTGGTGACTTCGGCTTGCTCGTTGGCTTGGGGGTGATAAGGTGTTGTAAATTTATGGTTGATCCCCAAGTGTTACATGAGTTTACGAAAAGTGGTGCTTGTGAAATGAGTTTCGTTGTTTGAGATGAGTGTACGTGGCACTCCAAACCTGTTCACAATTTACTGTTGAACAAATTGTGCGGCTGTGTTTGAGGAACAGTCAATGATGGCTGCTGCCTTCGCCCACTTAGTGCAATAGTCTATAGCGACGATGATGTACGTCTTCCTGTTGAACATGGGTGTGATGGAACCCATGAAGTCAATGCTCCAAATATCGAAGGGTTCTAGTAGTTGGATCCATTATTGAGGTCTCTCCATTCGTGCGGTCATCCCACCATCTTTTTGACATCGTTCACAGGAGCGGGCAAACCATTGTGCATCTTTGAAGAGTGTAGGCTAGTAATACCCTACAAGCAAGATCTTAATGGCCATGCATCGTCCAGCATAGTGGCCCCCACAAGGGCCCTCGTGAGTATCTTGAAGGACACGCGATGTATCTCTATTAGGGATGCACCATCGAACCAAGCCGTTCGCACACATCTTATAAAGGTGTCTGTTGATTTCCATGAAGTGCTTGGCCTTGTGGAGAAATTGTTGTTTTTGCCGATGATCCCACTCCTTTGGTAATTCTTGGGTTGTGAGATATGTGAGGATGTGGCCGAAGCAAGGTGATTCTTTGGGCATCTACTTATTGATTGCTCCAGCAAAGAGGAGTTCATTTGGAAATTGGTTTGAGAGTGGCTCCTCCTCTTTTGCATTGTCCCATCGTAACTGAGATAAGTGGTTAGCAACCATATTCTCAGTTCCCTTTCTGTCTACCATAGTAAGGTTAAATTGCTGAAGGATCACAAGCCACCATATGATATGGGGGCTTACCGTTGGTTTGTTCATTAGAAACCGGATGGCACTGTGGTTAGTGTGTACGAACACCTTGTACCCGAGCACATAGTGTCAGAATTTTTTCAAGGCGAACATCCTCGTCATTAATTCCTTTTCGATGGTGATGTAGTTGAGCTGAGCACCCATAATGCTGTGACTTGCATAGTGGATATATATGGATGTCTCTGGTCGTTCAACTGTGTAAGCACGGCTCCCAATGCATAGTTAGATGCATCAATCATGATGTGGAAAGGTCTGGACTAATTGGGTGTCCGTAGAATTGGAGTTTCTACAAGTTTTTGTTTAAGAGTTTGGAATGTAGATTCACATTCCCTAGTCCAGACAAACAGAGCATCTTTCTTTGTAAGTTCCACCAACGGCTTGGCGATCTTCGAGAAATTCTCGATGAAGTGTCGGTAGTAACCAGTGTGGCCAAGGAATGACTAGACATCTTTTACAGTGCTTGGTTGATTGGTGATTCCTTAGATGATCCTGATTTTTTCAAGGTCTACACTAATCCTTGCTTGTGAAATGCAGTGTCCCAGAACAATGCCGTAGATTAGTTTTCACACATCTTTTCAGAACTTGCTTAAGGTGGTCCAAAGCTTGTTCAAACGTTGCTCCATAGGTAGAGAAGTCATCCATGAAGACTTCTACCCCATTGCCAATTTGTTGTTGAAAAATGCTGAGGACAAGGGGTTGGAAAGTTGCAGATGCATTACACAAGCCAAAGGACATCTTCTTATATGTGAAAGTCCCCCAGGGACTTATAAATGTTGTCTTGGCTTGCTCTTCGGGTGCAATTTGGATTTGGCTATAGCCACTAGAATCATCAAAAAAGCTATAGTTACAATGCCCTGCAATGGTATCCAACACTTGGTCTACAAATAGGAGCGGGAAGTGATCCTTAAAGGTAGCCATGTTTAGTAGTTGGAAATCTATACAAACCCTCCATTTTCCACCCTTCTTTGGCACAATAACGAGTGGGTTAACCCATTCGCTATCTACAATGGAATAGATGAACCCTGCTTTCAACAACTGCTCAATTTCATCCTTGACTACTTGCCTCAGTTTGGGGTTCAACCGCCTTTGTGGTTGTCATCTGGCTTCATGGAGGGGTCAATATAAATTTGATGTTGGCATGCCCTGGGATCAACTCCTGTTAATTTAAGATATGATCATGTAAAAGAGGCCTCCCATTTGTTCATCATCTTTAGCAATTTCTTCTTTTGTTCAGGAGCAAGAGTGGCATTGATAATTACCGGCTTGCCATTCTAAAAAAATGCATTTTCCAAATTGGCCAGCAAGGATTTGAGTTCTAGAGGCTCTTGTTTAAAACTTTCAGGGATTTGTAGCTTTCCCCAATCATCACTGTCATCAACAGTGGAGACTTGTTGATGAACCTTTCCCAATTCATCCATGCTTTCTAAATAGGCACATACAAGCCCCTTAGATGGTTCCATGTATAAAGTGCTACTATTAGAGTTAACGGTCAACCATTGGGTGCTTTCTTGATTCGTGGTTGCTGCGTACAGGCATTGTTTAACTGATGATTCTTCGGCACACCGATTGCATACTTGAATAGATGTTCGCTTAGCGGACCACAGTTGCTGCACACAGTTGCACCCAGAGTCACTGTACGCGATGCATGGAATGCGCTTCTTCTCGATCTTTCCAAAAGGATTTTCTTTTGAAATTTCAAGGGAAAGATCTCGGAGTTTTAATCGTGCATCCATTGTGCTAAGCCAAGCTCTTCCCATTATGATTGGAAAATTCCCCTTGCAATTCTCAACACGAACGACCAGGAAGTTTGTAGGATAGGACCACCCACAAATAGTGGTCACAATATCTTTCACCAATCCTAAGGGAATAGTAATGGATTGGTTTGCTAGCTCGAGCTGAATGTTGCTTTTCTTCAACAGGGATAGGTTCCAAGTCTTGTACATGTTATGTGAAATCATATTAATGCTTGACCCTGAATCCAAAAGAGCTTTACATGGCTCATTTCCTGCCACTTGAAGATAGATGAGGGGACTTTTGGGATTAGTCAATTTCCAAGGAAGATGGCTTGCCTTTATCCAGTCTGTCATAGCATGTGTGAGCATGACGGTTTGTACCTTAGGAGGTGTTTGGTTTGGAGGCTGCTTGAAGGTTGGGATGGTGGAGGTGATTGAAGGTTCAAAGGCATTGGCCATAAGTGAATGTGAGATATGTTTGGGGTATTGGACTGGAAAAAGGGATGTTTTCGTGGTTTCACTTCTGGTCCACTCGACTGAGAAGCCAATTGTAAGTTGACAACCCTCGTAGCGTTACGTTGCTGTGGCTGTGGTGGTATTTCTCCCTGCATAGGTAGAGTAGGAGGTAGTTGAGTGGGGGGTTGATGAGCAGGGATGGTAGGAGAAGGTGATGGAGGATAGTAAAGATGTGGGTTCTTCCCCTTAGGTGATGGAGATTGTGTTCGAAAGTATTCCAGGGGGTAATAATGGTTTTGAAAAGTTGCATGACTAGAAGTGTCCCGCGGGGAGATTGGTTGCTGAACGTAGTACCCATAAGGATCTGGCTTCTGGTAAGGGTACTGCTGCCTTGAAGGTGGCATCCCCCACGATTGTGAATGTTGCCATTGTTGGAAATATTTGTAAGGTTGCAGCGGTGCTCCACTTGGATAATAACCTTGTTGCTGGTGGAACTGCTTGGGATTGCCTTGTGGGTAAGGCAATCTTCGGGGTGTTTGCCGTTTTGCTAAGCGAGGATTCAACACATACACCTCAAACTCTTGTAGATGCGACACCATAGGACAACACCCCTTAGGATGTTCGTATTAGCATATGTCACATCTATCATCATCTTCTGTATCAAAGTCTACAACCTGTTCTGCTATAGCAACTTTGCCCTTACCTTTATGGTAGGCACGTTCAGCTTCTTTTTGTTATAATCAGATCTAAAAACAATTAGATCTGAAAACACACTACAAATGCTCTAGAAAAATTATTAGAACCCTACAGATCTGAATAAATCATTAGAGGCAAAATATTGCGCTGTAGCAGGTCAAGAAACACTATAAATCACTCTCAAAATGTTCTAAACTCTAGCAAACATTTGCTGTGATAACAAAATGAAAGCAGAATGAAAACAATAAAAATAGCACAAGAACACAGAGAGTTATGTGGTTCGGGCCCTTTTTACCCTACTTCTACAACAATGCTGATCTGCCTTCTATTCTTCTCAAATCTTTAGGACATAAGCCATCCTTGTAACTTTTCCAAACACCCAATCTGTTATTCCAACAGATCTCAAATCAACACCAACAAGACTCACGTCTCCAAGGTAAAACCTTGATACAATGCTTTCACTTTAAAGCACACACTAAAGGCTACCCCAAGCCTTTTATTTATAAAGAAACATGAGGACCAAACCCCAATCTTAATACATGTGGGATAGNGTTTCCAAAGTGTCTTGAAAATCATGGAGGAGTCCAAAGAGCGAAGTAATGATCAAGATCAACATAGGAGAAAGNAGGAAATATAACAATTAATGTATTTGTCTTCATTTTTCCAACACTTTTCTCCTATGTTGATCTTGATCATTACTTCGCTCTTTGGACTCCTTTGCGATTTTTAGAACACTTTGAAATTTTTCGTCTAAAGAGTCTCACATCTTGTTAACCTTGGTTGATATTTCAGAAGCAAATTTTTGTAGGGGCAAAGTTTTACGGTTCACCACTGCATCCAGTGGTGATTCGTCCTCATCTTCACAAAATCGGACTTCCCTCTTTCGGATGGAAACATTTTCCTTTTTTCTTAGCTCCCCCTCTTCTTTAGCCACTTGCTCAATTAAGCGCTGCAGTTGATGGGCCTTTAGCTCCGATAGTCATCCTTGAGCATAAACGCCAAGGGTCTTTCTGGTTTCAAAGTAGAATCCATCTATGATATGATGGAGCTGTTCCTGTTGAGAGTAGCCATGACCAAGGCATCAATGTAACAATGAGTAGTATTTTCTCATGGCTACATCCAAGGGTTCATGACCACGTTGCTTCCACCCCTGGATTTGCCATCTCAGGTTAGACACTCTGGAGTAGGTTTGGTACTTGTCATTAAAAATTTCCAGCATTGTACTCCATTTCTTGATTGATTTCGGCTCCAAAGACTGGTACCAGCTTTTCGCTTCTTTGATAAGTGTGCGAGGGAACAACTTAAGTTTCTGCCAATCATTATCTATGTTCTACAGGGTGCAAGCATCATGAAACTCTTGCAAGTGAGTCTGTGGATGACAATTATATCCCCCTTCATATTTGGGGATGTTCATGTCAATGCGCTTGATTCGACTATCTTTTAAGTGCCTACTGGGTATTTGAACTGCCTTGGCTATATTAAGCATACTTCGAGTAGCCAACAGTGGTTCATCTGAGTCATAGTCCTACTGACAACCACGATGTTTGTGATGATTTCGGCTGCCTCTCCTTTCTTGATGGTGAGACTCACATGATTGGTCACGCTTTTCTTCACATTGTTCCTTTCGGTCCTTGCGATCACCATCGCCTTGATCCTTTCTACCACAGTTGCAATCGAAATCTGAATTGGGTGAAGATAAAGTGGAGCGAGAAGATGGAGAAGAGGGAGGGGAACCGCCACCGCCCCGGTGTCAATCTCCTCCTCTACTCTGATGATGGCCCTGATCTTCACGTCCATCCTTGCCTTTGCCATGATTCTTCCTACACGACCCCCCATCATCTTGGGGCTTTTGGTCGCTTGATTGCCTGCTTTGAATGATGGACTGAATGATTTGGTGCATCGGAGGAGGTTCGGCTAAATGGGAATCATGAAAGATAGGTTCCTCATTGTCATGTGGGTCCTGCGAAAATAAAGGGTTACTGAACTGTTTCCCCTTCATGTGCTCATGGCGCTCTTCTTGTTGCCAGTCCCGTACACATTGTGCCTCAGTTGGACGATAATATTGGTAATCATGTTCCTCCATTATGTATTCCACATTGCGGTCCTGAATGCCCAGTTTGGTAAGATTTTGAAGTAGCATTTTAGGAATTGATCAGTCAAGAGGTAATATGATGTTACCCTCCATGTCCCGCCAGCGCAAATGCCCATCCTGATGTAGGATAAAGGTGAAGTTGGGGACATACTCATTCGGATGTGCGTATACCACCTGACATTCCTGCGGCACCGGTGGGTTGGATCCATCTCGCTTGTGAGAAGAAGACATTTTGGATGTTAGGTAATCCACTAATTTGATGTGCCTTATTCTTTACTTATATCACCTAGCGTGCGTAGATTTCACTATCCTAGGTTTGTTCCAATGAAGTGAATAATAATCTTGCTAAGACTAGATAGCGCATGTAAGATTAACAATCCTCAGCACTGGCGCCAATGATGAGCGGCGAGGTACCCCTACACCCAACCATACGAATCACAAGCGTTCATACGCGACTCGGTTGAATTCCGTAAACTGTAAGCACTTGCATACACCGAACTCTAGCAAGCAAACCCTTATGTTAGAATGGTCGTTGTCTTTGCAACCTCACTTGTGATGTTTTAATGCGATGGTTAAGTGAGATTGAGGTAAATGATTTTTATTGATTTTCTTTTTATCTTCTAAGATCTAATTTTTGAAATGTAAGAAATGGAATGTTGTGTAATATATAATTGTTCTACTCTATCTCTTAACTTTCCATAGCATAAGCAATTGATCCCATCTTCTGTGCACATCTTGAGTATCCCCTAACCACTGCTGGGCTACCAGACATTACGTGTCATTGGGTTGCCAAGTGTTGGGTTTATGTTCGAGATGGTTATACTTATGGTTCTTACAAAATATAAGAGAACAATAACGGTAAAGTGATAACAATGAAGACTTAAGAAATTATTAAAGCGTTGGAATATTGAACTATTTAAATACTTAAATAATTAAATCCAAATGCTGCAAGAAATGCTTAAAAAGCTTATCTTTATTGTCGGTCATGCCAATGGGCTCAGGTACATTAGCGCTTGAATAAAGAGCTGTACACCTTTCTCACACTTGTTGTGAGCACTTGGAAAATATTTTAACTCTTACGAGAACAAATTGCAAGAGTTTCGCTATGACTATTTAAAAAGATGCTAAGTGTGGCAGGTGCGCACTTATTTATAGCTAAAGACAGACTCTGCGTAAACGAGGCCTAGTCGACGCATGGATGGATGCGTTGATGGGGCCACGTCAACATTGTTGCGTTGACGCATCGACTAAACACTTCATCATCATCTATATATTCAATAGTAAAATCAAAGTTTGCAAGGTATAAGGCTCATCGGATTAGACGAGTGTGAACTACCTTGTTTAAAGATTTGGTGCTAAGATATTTGTCAAAATGTTTTAAATGACTACGAATAATGAAATGTGTATGCTCGAGAAATAATCTAAATTTCTCTATACCATTTACTATTGCTAAGAGCTCTTTATGAGTACTATGATAGTTTTGTTGGGATTCACTAAATTTTCCTGAATCATATTTGCAAATTCTACGCACGTTTTACTTTTCTTCTTTTAGGGTTACTCCCTAGAATTCATACGATGCATTTCTCTTCTGTTTGAGGGAAGTTGGAGCTTTGATAGATTAGCACATTGTTGCTTAATATGAGAGACAGTTTGCATATGTTCTGAAGACCATGGGGGCAAATTTAGGCCAAGTTGCTCATTTAAAAGTTTTCTATCTTAAGCAACATGTCTATAGAATCCCGAGACATAATTAATGCACCCAAAAAATTGTTGGAGTTGAGTCTTATCCTTGAGTTCATTAGGAAAATTCTTTATGGACTCAAGTATGTGATCTTGAAAGGCTATGGTTCCTTGGGTAATTTACAGTCCTAGAAATTCAATGCTATCTTTTACAATTTGCATTTTTGTATGTGATAGTACTAATCCATTTTTATCAATGACCTCTTGAAAAGTTTCTAAATGTTCTAGGTGTTGTTAAGATTCTTGCTCATTACTAGAATATTATCAGGTATACCATTATGAAGTGATACTGTCCAAAGATCCCATCCATACATTGTTGGAATATTGACAGTGTTGTTTTGATCCCAAATGGTAAGACAATCCATTCATAAAGATCACTTGGAAGACTATTTTCCATTTGTCGTATGTATAGACTTGTATTTGTTAGAAACTAGATTTTAGATCAAATTTTAAATATATATTTGTATGTAGCAGCCTTTGGAAGAGGTTGTCTTTAGAGGGTATTGGGTGTTGGACTGGCTTAATTAAATCATTAAGAGGCTTATAATTGACTACAAGTTTCTTTTTTCCTCGCACCTATTCGGCTCTTTTATTAACATAGAATGCTGCACAGGAAGCATGCTAATGCTAGGTTGTATCAAGTTTTTGTCTAGCAATGTCTGAATTTTCTTATTGCATTCTTTCTTTAAAGACGAAGGCATCAATCACTATATGATGAGCTTTTGCTATAATTATGATATTATCTTTTAAATCAATACCATACCAATGTTCTTTTTTATTTCTGAAGATAGTGGGATCCATTAGCTAATTCAGGTAACCATATTTGTATTTGTTTGAATTGGTCTTTGAGTTTTTCTACATTGTTGACTACCCATTGTGTTTTTCCAAGCTTAGGTTCTATGTCCTTTTGGAACTTGCTTTTGTACGAGCTTTGTCTACAGAACTTACTATTTCCTAATAAGATATAACTTCTACCTATTATGTAAGGCTCTAATGCTTCTAAGTTATTAGTGCCTATTAATAGATTGGAGGACCTTATGTCACAATGGCAAACTTCTAAATTGAGAACTTAGCCTTCATCGGTTTTTATAGAGATTGTTTTCTTTAAATTCCATAGGTACCTTTTGGGTATCAAAGGTAACATATGTTTTTTTTTTCTTTCCCAAAAGTGATATGGGATTATGTTCCATTTGGCTAATGAAACTTATGCACCACTGTCAATAAGAGCATCCATTGGGTAAGGCTTAAAACCATCTAGTTTTATTGTAAATGTATAGATAGATAATGTAGTTAGTCTATTGTTATTGATCAGGTTAATAGGCATAGCTTGAGATTCTTCTTGATATTGCTGCCTTTGGAAGCTTTCTTCTATTTTCTCCAGTTCGACAAGTTCATTAGATGCCCATTGTATCAATCTTCTTAACTCAATGATTTGTTGTGTTCTCAGCAAAGATTCATCTAATAATGGAATTTTGTCAAGGGGCATCTTATGCTCACTATTAGATTCTTTTGATCTACTTTGCTTTGTAGGTTTTGACTCAGGTTGTGTTTCTTGTAGCTGGGAGTCAAGATACTTGAACCATTGTTTTTCAATAAAATACCTTTGTTCTTCTAGCTCTTTATGTTTGTCTTTTAGCTTTCTTTTTAATGACATAATTTTATTTATGTCATCTATGAGTTGTTTACCTAATTGACTTTCTAACTTATGTAGTTGTTGTTTTATGATCTTGTAGGTATGATCTCTTTCTACAAGATCAATAGAGCTAGTGTCAAAAAGGTTTTCTTCTTCTATTTTTGATGGTTCTAAAACAACGCTAAATTGTGAAGATCTCAAAGATCAGGGTCTCTGGGTGTCTATGCACCTAAAAGGGCATCAACTGTGTCCACGATTCATATGATAGTAGATTAATAATATGACCATAACAAAGAAAGCTAAAAATAAGGATATTGGGCATAAAGTATTGGTAGAAGAAGCCTTTTCAAAGGAATAATGTCCAAAATGGAAGATCCCATCAATAAGTAGTTAGAGAAATTCCAAGTGAATGGGTGGCTAGTTTTTTATGGTGATTATCTATTACTTAGGATTGGAATTTAGATTCATTATTTGCTATTTACTTTTTTTAAATATATTTTTCTAAGAAATTTCAATTTTTTTGTACTTTCAACATAAAATAAATGAATCAATTCCAAATAAAATAAGTTATTTTAGGGGGTGGGTAGGTTGTGAACCCAAAAAAAGAATTATAATAATAAGAAATTCATTCCATATGTTTTTAGACTTATTTTTCCATAGCAATCATTTCCTATCCTACTAAAATCCTAAATATTGCCTTGTAAACCATAAATGTTGGTAGTTGTTCTTCATGTGTTTTATATACCATATTATATGTAAGCTTATTATGCATATATATTAGGCATTTTTCAAAAAATCATTAAATGTTTTTCAAAATAAAAAAGATATAAAAATAATCTTAAAATATAGGTAAAATAGACTGTAAAATTTTAAGCTTACTCTTGCTTCCTTTATCCTATCTCTATTTCCAAATTTTCTATAACATACCCTTTTAAATTTTCTAAACAAATTTGGCTCTATCTACACAGTGTTGACACAATGTCTATTTTCACCTATAAATGTGCATACTTCCACTATGTATTAGCATTCTTTTATCAAGAGAGTAGCAGAACCCTTGTAGTTTTATTCCGTAGTTTTAGAGAATAATTAGTAAGTGCTCATAGTGTGTATCTAAGTCAGTTGTATGATGTCTTATTTAAGTGGCAATGTACTTAGACACATTCCATGAACAACAATAAGATTGAGATTGATTCTTATTCTTTGCAACACTTTGACTTAGATTAAATTTACATTCCATACAATTTATATTTCATGTAAACACTCATCACCTGTAGGCTAGTTTAGACTTTACTTTCCATTGTTAATTAAATTAAATAATTGAATTTTCTATTATTGTTAGGAGTAGCATAAAGCTAAAAAAACATCAATAATCATATGCCTTACTTTAAACTAAACCATACATGACAAAGTTACTATTAGTCCAAGTGGAAAGATAGCAAACTACGATCAATGCTTAACGATCTAGGTGCACAACTAGTCCCATTCATGGAATTCAATCGGGTTGCGTGTGAGTGCTCATAATTTGTATGGTTGGACGTAGGGCTTACTTGCAGGTCATTCCTTAGCAAAGGTTTGGGATGCTTTCCTTTAAGTGTTTTTATAGAGTGAGGGTTTTGGAAAAATCTGATTTCTCTAAGACTCTCCTATGGGGGATTCTATTAATCTCTCACATTCTTTAACCAATGTTGAAATTTCTACTTCTATTATAGATGTAAATATTTTTGCTAATTCTCCAAATATAAATTTACAGGGCAATAATAAAAAAGTCATGAGGCCTTTTTCTAGTAATGTTGATATAACTCAAACACCTAATTTTGTTCTTCTTACTAATGTATATGAGTCATTGGTTGTTGCTCTTTCATCACAATATGTGTTTATTCAAAATTTAGGATACTTACCTTGAAATTGAAGTTTCCTTTCAAAGTTAAATGATTTGTCGACAAAACATGACATTGAAGTCCTTCATTCTAGGTATTATTCATATTCTTTTCTACTTATTGAGTTAGGCAATGCTTCCTTGGTGCAACATGCCCTATATCCAAGGTCTTTTATACATAAATATGCATTGGTGATCATTTGTACGTAGACTCTATATTTTGATGTCCAATCTAAAGAATATGCTACAGTCCCATGTTTTGTTGAGTTATATAATCTTTCACTAATTTTTCAAAAAGAGAAGTAGGAAATTGTTAGTCTCCTTGGTTCCATAAAACATATGAAGCCTATTTCTACTATTGTTTTTTGAAGACATTTTTTTGTTGAAATCAACTTTCTTAATCATAAAAAAAAGGATTGGTATTACAAATAGGAGGAAAGACTTACATATTATAATATTTCTAATTCTTTCAATTTTTGCTATTGTGAAGGGCATTTGTATAATGCTTATCGCTTTTTACTCAAGAAAAAATATTCTCAAGAAAATAAAAAATATGTTGAAGTTAAAGATATGAAAAATCAAGTTCATGTTAGTGATAAAAATGTAAAGGAGATAGAAGCTCCTATTCATATTTTTATTACTACTAGAGAAAGTACTAAGCAACCCAGATAGATAGCTCGTAAGGAAAATTTTTACTTGTCTAAAAGAAATATTGTTAACTCAAAGACTACAACTAGTGTTAACAAGAAAGCTATTGTTGATGGTCAAGAGTCTCAAGTAAGATCCATAACAAGTGATGAGGTGAAGATCTTCCATGTGTGGTACCATGTTTTTTCTTTAATACAAATATTGGTATTTAGCAACAACTATCTATCTTGAATCCTTTTTCTATTTTAAGTTCAATCATGGATGTTGAAAAGTGATATAAATTTTGTTAGGACAGGGACCTTCCTCCTAAAAATTAATTTTCTTCACTTATTTTTTAAATGTATCAATTGTAAGGTCATTTACCTAAGCAAATTGTCTTAGAATTGGAAAGTTTTTCTTTTCATATTCTCTATCTAATCATTGTGATGAGTTGTGATATCGGATCCTCGATATTAGGTCTGCGATATCGGATCTTTCCAAGCGATATCGGACATACGATATCGAAATCTATCTTGTTGCCTATAAATAAGAGACTGGGGCACTTGGGTTGGATAGTTCGTTTCTTAGTCCCTTACTTGAACTCTTGCAGTTTTTCCTTTCCAGAGTTAGAATTATTTCTGAGTGTCCGCAGTACGAGTCATAAATTGAACAGATCTTTATTCGAGCATTATGTACCTGAGCACACCTTGTGTCTGAAAATAAAGACGAACTTTGTGATAAACCTTGCAACATTCAAAATAGCTTATTTATTGCATTTAATGTTATTTACAGTTATTTAATGCTCTCATTAGTTAATTAATGCTCTTCCATTACCTTGTTAATTATCAACCAGTAAGCACACTCAGTACAACCACTTCGAGTATACATGGAACACTTGGTAACCCAACAACGACTAACGTTTGATAATCCTAATAGTGTTACACTGGTTTAGGATGTGTTCGGTAAGTGGGAACGGATGCTGGTGTTAGGACTAATTAGAGCCTAGTTGATTAGTTAAATTAAATTAGTTGTTAATTTATTTCATTTCTCCACTTTAAGCACCAGGAATATAAAACATAAAATAAAATAAAAACATAAAAATCATATACCTCAAGTTTACTTAACCATACAATTGTGCCTTACAAGTAAGCTTGGGAAGACAACGATTGCCTAACCCATCTTTGTTTAGTGAAGGTGCATAGGCACTTAGTCCTTGGAGTTTGACTAGATTGTGCATGCATGCTCGTATTCATATGGTTGAGTGTAGAGGTACCTCACTGCTCATTACATAATAACTTTATAATGTACATTAAATTTTCTTTGATCATTATTAATATATATATTTTTTGCTTTGACACATCCACATATTGCAATAAGATATAAACTCATGCTTAAAACTAACTATAAGAAAATACACATCAAATATAAGATCCTAGGTTTGAAATAGTGAGGCATTATGAATTATGAGTGTAAACTATAAGTTAATAAATAAATTTTATTTCTATGGGCATCATCTCGACTTTAAGAATCATAATTTTATTTTGGCCGAGAGGCCAACTCGTCTCATAGGATAGGGGGGGAGGGGGAAGTGGATTTTTCGCCCTCCAAGTAACGCCCTCCACATCATGTGCCACGTAAGATCTCATGAAATGGAAAAAAATATGAATCAAAGAGCCACACCTTTTCATATTCCCGTTGCATAGAATGTGAACCAAAGAGCCATAGCTTTTCGTATTTCCGCTGCACACATAAAAAGGCCAAACACAACCAAATGTAGAATGGGAATGGAAATGGGAATAAGAATTCCATTTCCATTTTATCCTTGTCTCTGTTTGCAATTGTTGCTGCACGCCGCCTAGCCTCGATGGCGACGGAAATGCAAACTTCTATACATGTGGTAGCTTGGACCTCGGAGGTAGAGGAGTTGTAAACCATAATACAATTTTTGTTATAATAGCTAAAAGATCTCTTCATTTAGGTTCCTTTTTTCTTGATAAAATCTATATATTAATTACGCCAATATGATTATTGAGTAGCTTTGTTTGAATGTATGTTTTAAGCATAAAATTTTGTAGGCAGGGGTAGGATGAGAGGTAGAGCTAGAGACATTTGAGGAAGGACAGTGATGACTATAGTTGAAGCTGTAGCCTGAAGGGAAGGGTTTTCTAAAGTTTTTGTGTCAACAATAGCCTTTGATTATTGGAATCTCTTTCTAGAAACAAACTTTCTGCCAATCTTTTTATGTGTGTTTTTGTTAATTTTTTATAATGAATTATAACTTGTTGAACATTACATTTTGATGATTTTGTGCAATTTTCATAGTTTCACTTCAAGCTGAGCTCTTCTGTCATCAGTACTTAGCATGCTTTCCTATACATTTGCATTCCCAATGCAAAAACATTTCAAAGTTTGGTTTTGTTCCTTTTTCAATGCTTTCTGGAGTGGTAGAGAATTCTGAAATTGTAATTTTCTACTATTATCTTGAGTAATCTTCTTTTGCTACATCCTTTTTCAATGTAAAAGAACATTTGTAAGTTCATGTTCTCTTTATCTCTTTGTATATTTTGTGTAAGTTTTATCATTTCTATGGCCGTGCTTTGAAATTTAGCAATTACCATGGAGTAGATGCGTTTAGTTGTTACGATTGTAATTGCTTTTTCGTTTGCAATATGCATTTTAATAAAATGCAAAAGTATTAGCATTTTTGCTAGCACATGAAAATTATTAACCAATTTGAGATATTGGCCTGACTTTGGTCATAATTTTAACAATTTTTCGTGCTTATTGGGAGGACTTAAAAAGTTCAAATTTGATAATTTCTTTTTACCTTTTCGCATGCAATGAGGCCTTTTCTTTATGTACATATTGTTTGATTGATGAAATCTCATGGATGATATGGTTGTTAACCTGGTAAATTTTAAAAATGAGAACTTCTACACCTCTAGCAGCCTAGACCCTAGGAAGATCTCTGACAAGATCATGCTGTGATGATCCTAACTAATGCCAAGGAAAATGGTGACGAGCTCTCCATTGACGCACATGTCTTGCCATAATCATAAATAACCAATTATTTATAAATCTCCCCTAGCCAAAGAGTCATTGCAAGGGAGCTAATGATTATATTTATCTTGGTTATTTATAATCTCGATTATATATAATGATATATTTATAATCATAAGCATAAATAATTATATATAATGATTATAAACAGTTCATCATAAATAAAGTTGGTGAAACACCATAAAAATTTTAGCAACACTTCCAAACAACTTCAGAGTCTCTGAAACGGCTTCAAGCAGCCCACCATGGAGCAAGCAAGATCCCCCTGGGGCCCACAGATCACGACGGCAAGTCTCGGTGTTAAGAATCATCAGTTTCAAGGTCAAAAAGTGCAATTTTGGCTAAGTACACTGTGCTTACGTTGCACAGCATAAGGATTAGCGTCACCAACTTTTGGAGCCCCGAAACTGAGTCAAAACAGGCCGAAATCAAGCACAAGGATCCCCCATGACCTTCACCAAGGTCCCCAACAGCTCCCAGCCTCCAGAAAATCAAAATTTGGGTCTTACATGAGGTATTTTCAGTTGATTATGCTGGGGCTACATTTTCTTACGTTGCACAGCGTAAACACTATTCATCTGCGTGAACACTATTCATCAGCGTAAACACTATTCATCCACGTGAACACGCTTCACAGCGTAAACACTATTTATCAACGTAAATACTATTCATCCGCGTAAACACTATTCATCAACGTAAACACGCTTCACAACATAAATACTATTCATCAATGTAAATACTATTCATCCGCGTGAACACTATTCATCAGCGTGAACACTATTCATGCCCCAACAAAAGCACTTCAAACGCACACTGAAGACACGTGAAAGCCCAGACAACTCACGTTGGAAGCCCTGGTCAAATAGAGATGTCTCGAACATCCTAGAGCAGTTGGTCCATGGTCAAGCGAGTGGAGGTTGAATTTCTCTTGTTGTACATTTTATTGTCAATCCACATGTGTGGGCATGTTAAGCCCTCATGTCTAAATTAAATGTACTTTCATGGGCTTGAATAACCCATAAATTGTAAAAAGTGATGTACTTGGTCAAGAATGTAGCTTGTCGACACACATCCAACTCGTGCACAACTATCCGACACACATCCAACTCTCGCCAGCACGCATCCAACCCAAGCACAACTGTCCATTGGATACATGTCACTAGATCCGCTTTGCTCTCATCTCCCAGCCATTGATTCCATTCTTCAATTCTATGCCTGAGCCCAGCCCAACCCTATAAATACCCTGTCAATTCACATAAATCAGGGGTGGGCAATTGGAGAGATTGGAAATTCTGAGAGAGGACAGAACCTGCAATCCTTGGGCACTCAGCACACCTGATTGTTGGCGTCCAAGCATTTCTCATGTTCATCACATCACATCATCGCATCATCGCGTCATATCATCTTGGGGTTAGGTGTTTGACTTGCCATCCACATGTGTGCAACTACGCTTTGATCGGTGCACATTTTTTTAAACAATATAATACAGTTTCATTATTACCTTCCATTTACATTATTTACTTTGGTTTATGCTTTGTTTACAATATAGCTCTGTTTACGCTTTATTTATAATTCAGTACGCTCTGTTTACATTTCGTATCGTTGTTTGCATTCCGTTTACATCTTGTTTACGATAACCCCAACGCTAGTTGTAGCTTACGCTTGGGAAGTCCTTGGTTGATTTGTGTGCAAACCATCCAAGGCACTCTGCCTTTGTTTACTTTTCCAGCTTGCCCTTGGGCGAAGGCAGGGTTAGTTGTGGCTGTCCGATGATCTCTCAGTGTCTGTTTCCCTTCCAGCCTTACATCGACGATTTAGGTCAGTACAGTCGGTTATTTATAATCATTTCATTATATATATCTTATGGATAATGCTAACTGAGATATAATCATTATGGGTTAGTATTATGAATGAATAAATAATATTTCTAACATTATGGATTATGAGTAATATTTCATCATATCTTGGCTTTACTTATTATGAAATGTTTACCGTTCGAACAAATGAATCTTATAATCCATAATATCTCAGATTATAATTATGGATTATTGCTCTAATTATAATAATCTCATAACATTTATTGGATTCCACAATAATTATAATGTAATACTTATGAATGAGGTGTTAGCATCATTCATATCTTGTCCATTGTAATAATAATGTCAATATACAAAAGCCCATGATATAATAATAACATTATTTATACATTTGTAATGTGAATTTTTATATCTTCACGAATATGCATTACAAATATATGTTGCAATGCCAATTTAGTTTGATCTCTTCGTATTCCCTCATGCGCATGTGCCACATGCATGGGAGCTAAAGAATCAGTGTAGGGGAGTTGAATCTCTACTCGATTAATGTTCCCTAACCTCTGAGCTTCTTATTCGTCTCTTTGTATTCCTTCACATGCATGCACCACATGCAAGGGAGCCAAAGAGTCACTGCAAGGGAGTCGAATCTCTATTCAATTGATGCCTCCTGACCCTTGGGCTCCCTATTCATCTCTTTATATTCCCTCATGTGTAGGGCCTGACGTGAGTAATAATGAATATTTATTATTATAAATGGCGGGTAATATTGAATATTTATTATTATTATAAATGATGATGGTTACGATTATAGTAATAATGAATATTTATTATTATTATAAACAATGACGATTATGGTTACAGTGACAGTTACAAGCATGACAATGGTTAAGGTGATGACGGTTATGTTTGTTGCATTATTTAGAGTCAAGACCATTGATTCTTTAAAGATTTATCTTCTTTTTCATGTGCAAAGATATAAAAGGATTTTAGATGTTAAACATCTCCAAAGTAAAATTGCACAAGAAGTTCATTATGTTCAGTTGGAGAATTAGGCATATTGAGTTCACACTTATTATTGTATTTTGCCTTTTGCTCAATCTTATTATACAGCTCTGTAATGTTTGTTGCAATAATTGTGCAATGTATTCCTTTATCAACATATACGAAATATATAAAGTTTTATTTTAACCAATTTATGTTTACCAGTATATATTATTTGGAATGCAAATAGTGATGATAACTTAAAAAATAAAAAAAATAATTAAATTTTACTCATAGGCCACGAAACTGCTACACAAGAGAACTTACAGGTCTTATGTTTGTTACATTATTTGAA
>MNCI01023311.1:5708-32446 GCA_015680685.1 Gnetum montanum | reverse complement strand
TACTCATAGGCCGCGAAACCGCTCCACTAGCTTAGATATATATATATATATACATCTATAAATTGGCCGAGATGATTTTAAAAAGAATAATATTAACAAAGCCTGATTACTAGACGAGGTAACAAGATAACTAAAAACGGAATTACTCATCCCTCCTATGTTTTTTTATCACTTACCCAATTTAGTTTTACCTTCTTGATCAAGTTTGCTCTTTCTTTGTTTGTTCATGGCATTTTTAAGCATTATTTATGCAAGAGATTTATTTCTCAAAACTGCCATGAACAAATAAAGAAAGAGCAAACTTGACCGAGAGGGTAAAACTAAATTGGGTAAGTGGTACAAAAATAGAGGAGGGATGAGTGATTCTATTTTTAGTTATCTTGTTACCTCGTCCAGTAGTCGGGCTTCGTTAACATCATTTTTTTTAAAATCATCTTGGCCAATATATATATATATATAAGCTAGTATTATGTCTCTCTTGACTTTGAACTCATCTAGCAAGGCTTCTTAGATACTTTTTCTATTTATAATATTTATTTATTACAGTAGGACCCCCTACAATATACCCATAAAACATAGTTTCTTAACATTCTATGTTAAAATAAATTCTTTTTACATTTGCTTTTTATGTCAAATAACATTTGTAACTCTTTCACCAATGCATAATTGATTCCATTTCTATTGCAGGAATATTCTAACCTAAGCTACCTATAAGGGAAACTTATATTAAGTGATATTATGTCTTATTACATGTGCCACAAATCATTATTTTAATTTTTTATACATTAAATTTCATTCTTGAATGTTAACAAAAGATGTCACGAAAGACATCATGGGTACTAAGCATTAGTTAAAAGTCTTTCATTATTGATGAGACGCAATATGCACAAGTTGCGATATCGTGGTCCGCCGCCAAATCTATAAATAAGAGATGGCACTCTCCTCATTTCACATCCTAGGCTAGAAGTAGCGGAGCTCTGGCGGATTGATCACCCCAGAGATAGAATATTTTTCATGTGCCCGCAGTAGGAGTCCCCCAAGTGAACAGTTCTTTATTCGAGCAGCTTTGTTCCTGAACGCAAGTTGTGTACGACAATAAAGATAAGCTTTGTGGATAAACCTTGCAGTACATGGATAGGTTTATTTAATGTTATTTACTGCTTTCCTAGTAAGCGCGGCATGAGTACGACTTGGTTACGAGCATTGACGAATGTGTACGACTAGCCAAGGAATCGACTACTCATCGTGATTAGATTCTCTCACCCTTATCTCCTAGAACGTGGGACAAGTACGACTTGATTACGAGCATTTACGGATGTGTACGGCTAGTCAAGGAATTGGCTGCTCGTCACACTTAGGCTAGTTAGGTGCCTCAGTACGACCGCTTCGAGCACGTGCGTTACGTGTGGTAATCCTAGTAACGATTAGCGTTTGGTAGCTACAGTTGCACAGTTCAGGGTGTGTACGGCAAGTGGGAACGGATGCTGACGCTAGGACTTAGCGTTGTAGTTAGAGTTAGTTTTAGTCTCTCAACCCTTCACCCCTTAACATAGGAGATAAACCAGAAAAGACCAAAAAAATTATATACCTCGAACTTACTTAACCATACACCATGACAACTACAAGCCTGGGAAGACAACGATTAATTAACCCCAAGTGTTCCTTGCGGCGTTTAGGCATTTTAGTCTGCAGAGTTCAACCGGATCACACGTGCTACGCTCGTTTTGTATGGTTGAGTGTAGGGGTACCTCGCCAGTCATCAACTATGTTTAAAATTAAGGTAACATAGTTAGCACAAAGTACAAGTCTAACGGGTCTATTTTTAATTGTAGTTTCATACCAAGTTGGTATATTATATATTTACTATTTTAAATATACTATTAAGTAAAATTCTTTTTACTCATTTGTAAACTAAATCCTTAATCTTTCATTGAATTAAATGCTAAAAATGTCTTAAATCTTTATCATCATTTGTAATAAACTAGTTTATCTTAGTTTCCAATGTTTTAGTAATATAAGAAATGTAATCTATCAATGTTTAAAAAATCATAATAAAGAGATATATAATTATTGTAATTTTTTTAAAAAATTACTTTGAATAATTATTGCATTACCTTTTGTATTCAAAAACTACCATTAAATCCTTTGTGATTCTCTTTCCATAAAGGTTTTGTTGATTTTATGACCCTCTATGTAATTGTGCATTTTCAGCTTTGGATCTATAATTAATGTTATGATCTTTGGGTGGGGAAAGTTATGAAATCAAGAGTCTTATCACTAAACTAATACCTTGTTCTTAGGCCTAAAACAAATTATTTTTTTAATTTTAAGAGATTTAATATGCATTGTTTATCCTATTATTATTATTCATTTTCTTCTATTCCAAGAAAATGAAAATTGAGGGCTTTTTTTTTTCTATTAAAAATTTCACAAATCTCCTTATCCTTGTGAGTTTTCACTTGTATTTTTTTCAAAGTGCTTCTTTTTTGTATCTACTTTGATAATAGCCTTCAATGCATCCATATTAATTTATATGTAATTTTTTAAACAATTTCTTTTAATCAATTTGATTTTCTTCAACCATAGTTTTATATATAACAAACTTAGCTTTTAAAATGCATTAATATTTTACCAAATTTCCTAGTGATAAATCTTTAATTTTTACTAATATATAGGATAATCTTAATTGATGTTTAAATTTATACTTTACAAGATTTAGAATAGCAATGGAATCATAAGAATCATGATTTCATAAAACTCTACATTAACATAGTAGAAAATTTTGTAGAAATCCCAAAAGAATGGAACAAGTAAAACTATAATTATAGATTTTTAAAGAAATTCCTACTCCTAAAGTATTATAATTAAGTTTTAAAACTAAAATAGATAAACACATAAGTTAACATAATTGCTTTTATTGGTTAAGAATATATATGTAATTATTTTTTCCAAATTTTAGATATGAAATAAGTATCATACAACAGTGAAGAAGTAAGTGGAAATGCAAGATTTCAATAGTTGCTTTAGTCAAATTTTGGGTAGGTGAACAAAAATCCTAAAAGCTCTATTAGTAAAAAATTAAAAATTTGGGTGGATGATAAAATTTAAAGTATGCTTTCAATAACAGGAAGCCTTCTCTCACAATTCAAACAGCTTCTCATTGCTTATATACTGATTTAGCTATATATTTATGATGTATATATATATATATTATTTGGTAGGGAGATTTTTTTTAATTTAATAAAATCCTAAAATTGATTCACTAAGAATTGATTTTCATGTACCTTCTCTCCTCTAAAAAGATTCACCTCTTAACCTAGTGTTATGATAATAATTATACATTTTCATGATAAAATTTGATAGTTGGCCTCTCAACCAAATGAAGGTTAAAAGTTGTAGTATTCCTATTTAACACTCATTTTGGATTTATGGGACATGGTGATCTAAACAATGCTCCTCCAAAACCACACATGTAGACATGATGTAATTAGTAGGATCGTTTGTTTTAGTTTCATACTATTAGATCAGAATCACTCAGTCTTAGGGAAATAAATCAAAATTATTGGTGTGAGCATAAAACTATCTATTTTGCTAAAGCTTAGTAGTGATCCATGGTGTAGGAACATCTCTTCTAATTTCCTTGTGTTTGTCCTACAAGTTGTTTTTGCATGTTTTCATGCTTGAAGGAGACCTGGAGACTGTGTTCTGTTTTTGTGTATCTTCTTATGTTGATTTTTATGATGAAGATTCTTAGATGTTTTGGTCTGTTTAGAGGTGTTTTTGGCTTATTTTGATGAGTTCATGGGGTTCAAGGATCTATGACAACTTGTTTGGAGACATCTGGAGGCTCCAAGCATCAAAATAAGCATTTTTATTTTTGGCACTTGTAGGATAGACATCTATCCAAAAAGATAGATGTCTCACCTTAGATGTCTAACCTAAAGTATAGACATTTATGGACTAGAGTAGATGCCTACCAAAAATAGTAGACGTCTCACCTAAAATTAGGGCTTTCATAGTAGATGTCTAAGCAAAACTAGAGATGTCTAAGTTGACAAGGAAAAAAGTTCTAACATGGCATTTCAATTAGGAAACATTTGAAAGACTCTAGATCCTCATGGAAAACATCTAGGAAGGCAAATAGAAAGCTTCATAGGATTTTGAATCTCTATAATTACGTATGTATCCATCCATGAGAAAGAAGGAGAGCTTAGGCAAGGAGAGAGCTTGTATGTAGCAAAAGTGAGAGATAATGCTCTTGAGAGTAGAGAGTTGGGCAAGAGAGACTAGGTGAGCACATTCGATGAGTGCAATAGGTGGTTGTAGCTCCAAGATTAGCTTGTGATGTGTTGGTCTATGTGTTCTATTCTCTTATATCTTACTTGTGTTAAGATCTCAGTCCCAGGTTGTGGGAGAGATTCCTATTGGTTGTGTCTTACATTGAGAACAACCATTGTGTGGTTGTAGAGCCTCATTGTGACATCTCATCCCCAGATGTCATTGCAAAGGTCAAATATGTGTTATATTAGACATTATGCATAAAGGAAATAATAGAGAAAGTGTAGAAAGAAAAAGAAAAGAATGTTTTATTGATATGGAATAGTGTATGTAGATCATGCTTTGAGAGTGTTCCTTGGGATTTTCTTCATTTGGCATATATACCATTAGAGGCAATCTTGCACTACCACTATGGTTAGGCTTAAAATTAACTAGAAGGGATGGCTAGTCCACTTCCTGTCTTGCTTCATTCAACCCTAAGACTTGCCATTTTAGGCTCTATCACCCCATGATTGGCACAACCTCTAAGCTCAAGTATAAATGCTTTAGGTTAAATCCCCACAAGTTATCATAAGAGACATGTCCATTATTACAATGCACCCTTTCAGGTCTCAATTACAATTGTCCTTTTGGGTTTTATTAAGATAATGATAACACTTGTTATGAAGAGACACCATCTTTGTTAGGCAACAACATCATTTGGGAATGGGGATGTGACACTTATGCTTTGTAATGACATTTGAGTGTGATAGGTTTTTGGATGCTTATGGGTTATGTGAACCCTATTGCAATCTTCTAATAAATTAATTGAAGATAACTAATTTTCTTATTTTCTAGCAAATAATTTTATCATTGCATAATATTTGGATTTAGTGCATTGAAGGTGATTTAATTATTGGAGTGAACTTGCTCTGGCCTAGAGCCTAGTTTTATTATTGCCTGGATTTGTGGTTGAGGATTTTTTCAATTTTAGATGGCATCTAAGGAGAGATTGGTGCAAGCTTTGAATTGGGACATGGAGAGCATGAAATCCACCTTCCTAATGATGAGATTGCTCGATTGGATGAAATCAATGCAAAGGTGGATAAACATGCTATCCCTAGTCATATTTCAATATGCAAAGGTGAAGAACATGTACATTCAGATGAAGAAGTTTCATAGCCATATGGAGATGAAGTAGATGAAGAGGAAGGTCAATCCAACTATGGGAGTATAGAAAACCATCATCCAAGGATTCCAATGGGAGGGAATCCTATTCCTCAAATAAGAACTCCAAGGGCTCTAATGATGTTTAATACTTCTTCAAGTAAGCTTGACAATGAAGATGAGGCAAGGTTTCTAAGAGCATTTAGAAATTCTTCAAGACTTCCATAAGTTAGTTGAAGGCACTTGAGAAGCATTTTCAATTGCAAGGGTACCTATTGCTGAATCCATATTAGAAGGTATGGCTTCTACTTGGTGGAAAAAGAAATCCTAGGATTATGAAAGATGAAATGATCAATCTATCAGAGATTGGGATTTGATAAAATATATGTGAAAAGAAAATTTGAACAATCTCTTCAGAGACAAAAAATCATTATGAAGTTGAAATTCTTAAGGAAAGGTAACAAGGACATCAAAGAATATTACTTTGAATTTTGTGATCTATTTCATCAAGATAAGGTAAACTAGGAGGAGTATGAGAAATATTTAATATTTTTAGGAGGTCTCAATATGGTGTATCAACAAGAGTTTTTCTTTTGTGAGCCACAAACCATTGATGAGGCTTATGATTTGGCGCTAAAGGTTGAGAAGAGATTATGTGGATTTAGAAACAAAAGCAAACAAAGTTCTAAAGGGAAGAAAAAAAGATCTAGATCTAATAAGGGATCCAAGTCTAAATCTAAAGACAAGGAGGGCAACCAAGATAAGAAGACTGAAGGAGATGATGAGAAGGATAAAACCAAGAAGGACCCAAGTAAGAAAGGTAAGGATCCAAGTAGTAGCTCATAAAAAATTTAGTTCTTTAAGTATGAAGAATGGGGACATAAGCAATAGGAATGTCCATTTCACAAGGCAGCCAAGGACAAAGATGTGCAAACTATGGAGGTGGAGGAGACATTAAGCCAAGCTCTTCAAAGAGGTAATCCTAATGCTCCAAAGATTGAGGATGTTTCTGAACTAAATTCTTGTGCATTCAAGAGGAATGCAAATAAAGGAGATCATCTTGATAGAAAATTGTTATTTCAGATTGGGGCTAGTTTTTTGCTTAGTGAGGAATGGATTCATGTTTTGATTGATGGGGAAACCTAAGAAAATGTTATTTATTTTAGGGTAATTACTAGATTAGATTTGGTAACTAATCCTTATTTGAGATCCTATAAGGTGCATTGGTTGTCTAAAGATTTTTCACAAGAGGTGAGGGAACAATGTACTTTGAAACTTAAAATTGAAAGTTTTTATGATATTGTGAGGTATGATGTGCTTCCAATAGATTGTGTTGATGTAATTCTTGGTAGACCTAGGAATTTTGACAATGGAACTTAATTTGATGGAGCAAGAAATGTGTGAAGTGTTGTTAGACTTGATGGAATTCATGATTTGATTCCTATGACGGCTGAACAAGTGAGGTAGTATAGCTCACTTAATGCTTTCTTAATTCTTCTAGGAGAGAGGGAATATATTAAGGAACATGATGAAATTGGTTTTGGTTTTGTTGTTATGACAACAATTGCTACTAACCATGATGATGTGTAGGTTGAACTTCCTACAAGTGTGCTAGGCTTGAAGGAGAAATTTTCCAAGGTGTTTAAGGGGGAATTGGATGGACTACCACCAATGAGGAATGTATAACATCAGATTGACTTCATCCCTAGTGCTACCATTCCAAACAAGAGAGCTTACTGAATGGCACCAAATCAGAGCATAGAATTGCAAAGGTAAGTTGAGGGTTTACTTGCAAATGGCTTTGTGAGGAAATCCATTTCACCTTGTGCAATTCTAACAGTGCTAGTGCCAAAGAAGAAAAACAATGAATAGAGGATGTACATTGATTCTAGAGTTGTGAACATGATAATAGTGAGGTATAGGTTTCCTATTCCAAAGATGGATGATATCCTTGATGTCCTTACCAATGTTGAAATTTTTAGTAAAATTGATTTAAAGAGTGGTTACTATCAAATTACAATGAGGCCTAGTGATGAGTGGAAGACAACTTTCAAAACACTGAATGGATTATTTGAGTGGTTAGTGATGCCATTTGGGCTCATGAATGCACATGCTACATTCATGAGGTTGATGCATAATGTATTGAAGGACTTGACTGATAAGGGTTGTATTGTCTTTTTTGACAATATTTTGGTGTATAGCTCTAATGAGAAAGAGCACTTGGATCACTTGAGAATGGTGTGCCTTAAGTTGGAGGAGGCATAGTTGGTGATCAGCATGAAGAAAAGTCATTTCTTCAAGAGGGAAATCACATATTTGGGTCATGTGGTTTCTGAAAATCATATTTGGATGGAAGCTATTAAGGTGAAGGCTATAAAGGATTGGCCAACTCTTAAGAATGTTGGGGAGTTAAGATAATTCCTTAGTTTAGAAGGTTTTTATAGACAATTCATAAAACATTTTAGTGATATTTCATAGCATATGTTTGCTTTGTTGAAGAACAATAAGGAATTTAGGTGGGATAATGAAACTCAATGAAGCTTTGACTTGTTGAAAGCAAAGATTACCAGTGAATCGGTGCTTGCAATTCCAGATTTTCAGAAGCTTGTTTAGGTGGAGGTGGATGCAAGTGGACTTGCCAATTGTGGGGTACTTTCACAAGAATGTATGCTTTTTGCTTTCTTTTCTAAAAATATAAATAAGTCAAGGAAAAAATATAACATATATGAGAAGGATTTGTATGCCATTCTTCAAGAAATCAAGCATTAGAGGCATTAGTTCTTGCCCAAGGAATTCACTTTGATGACAGACTACAAAGCACTTCAATTTCTAAACTTTCAAAAGAAATTGAGTGCAAAGCACATGAAGTGCATTGCATAGTTACAAGAGTTCAATTTTATGTTGAGGCACAAAAGTGGAAGAGCCAATGTGGTGGATAATGCATTATCTAGGGTGCATGTGGTAAATTTTAGCACCTCATGTGGGAGGTATGAGTGATTTTGCATCTTTGTATGAACATGATGTTGATTTTGGGTACATTTGGAGGAGCCTCAAAGAGCCATTGATGAATAGGATAGACCAATGGAGGGACTATCATATTTAAGATGAACTATTATTTAAGAATGGAAAGGTATGTGATCCTAATTGTGATTTTAAGAAAAATATTTTGTTTGAAAAGAATTGTAGTGACATGACATGTCACATGGGTAGGGATAAAACATTAGAACTCATGGGTAGGCACTATTTTTAGACTAGTATGGCTATGGAAGTTTTAAATTTTATGAAGGAGTGCTTGACATGTCAAAGGTTCAAAGGAGGTAAAGGTGTGGATGGATACTATATGCCTTTACCAATTTCCAAAGATCCATGGGAAAGTGTGTCAATGGACTTTGTGAGTGGTATTCAAAAGATCAAGAGTGGGAATGATGTAATTTTTGTCATTGTGGATAGGTTCTCCAAGATGACATATTTTATTCCATGCAAGAAGGTAAGTGATGCCTCTCATGTTGCACATTTATTTTTCCAGCATGTTGTGAAGTTGTATGGTATTCCTTTGAATATTGTTAGTAACGAGAACTCCAAGTTCAGAAGCCATTTTTGGAGGTCCCTTTGGAGGATTTTAGGGATAAAGTTGAATTTTTCTAGTCCATATCATTCATAATGTGATGGCCAAACATAGGTGGTGAATAAATCCTTGCTAAACATATTGAGATGTTTGAGTTATGGACAACCAAATAGGTGGAAAAACTTGTTGTGTCATATTAAAATTTCATATAATAATGCTTTTCATGTTGCAAATAGCAAAAGTCCATTTGAGGTGAATTATGGATTTTGTCCAAAGATGATGAACACTTTGAAGAGCTTTGATGGTGAAGCTCAACTTAGTGTTGATTTTGATAAAGAGATGAGGGATCTTCATGTAGAAGTAAAATCAAATCTTAAGAAGAAGGATGAAGAGAGTTCTCAAGAGGAATGAGGGCAAGTAGAAGCCTAATTTTGTTGTTGGTAAGTTGGCTTGGATGCACTTGAAGAAGAAGTACTTGAGAGGTGTTAACTTTTTCAAATTGAAAGCTAAGAAGATGGGGCCTTTCAAAATCAAGGCTAAGATCAATGATAATGCTTTTAAGATTGATTTACCAAATGATGTTGGTTTGTCTTTTGTTTTTAATGTTTCAAATCTTGTGCACTATCATGGACTAGCTAATGAGAAGACCATATAGGGTAGCATCGATGAGTTGAAGGGGGCTATTGATCAATCCAAGTATTCAATGGAGATGAAGGTAGTTGTACTCAAGTAGAGGGAAGCTTCTAGCACTCAGAAAGTCAAGAGACATGAATACTTAATCCATTGGGAGGATCAATCCACTAATGATGTTGTTGGATCCATGAGACTAAACTTGTTGAGTGGGGATCACTTCTACCCTTGCTTCCTTGTTCACATGAGTTCACTGTTTGAAGGGTGGGAGAGTTGGTGTAGAAACACCTCTCCTGATTCCCTTGTGTTTGTCCTACAAGTTGTTTTTGTAAGTTTGTTAGCGAGGAAAGAAGCTTTAATGTAGCGTTTTGATTGGGAAACATCCGAAAGACTCCAGATCCTTGTAGAAAATACCTAGGAAGGCAAATAGAAAGCTTCCTAGGGTTTTGGATCTCTATAATTATATATGTATTCATTCATGAGAAAGGAGGAGAGCTTATACAAGGAGAGAGCTTGTATGCAACAAGAGTGAGAGAAAATGCTCTTAAGAGTGGAGAGCTAGGCAAGAGAGAGTGAGTGAGCACATTGGATGAGTGTAATAGGTGGTTGCAGCTCCAAGATCAGCTTGTGGTGTGTTAATCTATGTATTTTATTCTCTTGTGTCTCACTTATGAGTTAAGATCTTAGTCCTAGGTTGTGGGAGAGATTTTTATTGGTTGTGTCTTTTTTTAAGAATAGCCATTGTGTAGTTGTACAGCCTCATGCTTGACAATATGGTTTGAGTGTGATAGGCTTTTGAATGCTTATGGGTTGTGTGAACTGTGTTGTAATTTTCTAATAAATAATTAAATGTATCTAGTTTTCTTATTTTCTAGCAAATAATTTTATTTTTGCATAATATCTGGATTTAGTTGATTAAAGGTGATTTAATTATTGGAGTGATCCTGCTCCAATCCACTACTACTGCAGGTAGCCTCAGAACTCTGACATAACATCTGGAGGCTTTTGAACATTAAACAGTGCACTCTTGTCTTTGCAAGGTTTAAACAAACTTTGCCGGGTACACAATAATTTTGCAAAAGATGATTTTTAAAATTTTTTTCCCTCTCGTATGTTTGAGGTAGAACCATATCGCTTAACAAATCATTATCACGATCCAAATGACTATCATACATGCTCAAACCCATTCAAGGAGATGACAGCATCACAGTTGTTTTGAGGGGTGTTTTGCAGGACAAGAGGCTTGGGTTTGGCAATAAATTTGGGTACATGATCGCCTGGCATAACAACAAAAATAACGACCTGGTTATCATGGAAACACTGCTTCTGATCTGTTGTAGAAGTAGAAGTATTGATATCATCTGCCGCAGTTGTAGTGGCGGAGGAGGGGTTGCAATTAGACAAAAGAATGAGCAGCCTAGCAAGGAACATGCACAGCAATAGCAGCAATCCTCCACCCAGTAGATAAGGCACTAGAGACGACCATGTCCAAGAAATTGCATTCTCCCCCATTATTGACCGTTGATGCACAAATTTTGGTTGCACCAACACCACAAAAGAAAACTCGTTTTAGGAGACTATTGTCTAGGGCACCTCCTGTATGGGTACAGAAACCTATGAATAGTCTCAACTAGAGAGGGCTATGTGGCCTTTTGCAAATAATAAACTAAAAAGAAATCTGGAATTAAAATTAAATAATTATCTTCAATACAATAAGTAACTAAAAGAAATGAATTTTCCCTAGTCCTGCTAACGTTGCTGGTCTGTGACTGCCAATGGTATCCATTGTTGGGCAGGAAGACCACGATCGTAGTGAGAGAGGGAGAGAGAGAGAGTACCCACCGTAGTCCACACAGGGTAGCAACTACGATTCTCAAAGCCTGCCAACGTTTTCCACCTTTTGTGCACCGCCGTAGAGAGGAAGATCGTCCACCCACGTCTGCACCACCAGGACAAGCTGCTGGCCCTAAGAAAACTGCACGTCTCACGCCCTGCGCATGGGTTGCACTGCCTATGTTGTTGCAGATAGAAAGAAGAGAGAAAGACCCCTCCTGCCGTTGCAAAAAAGACCTACAAGGATCCAATTTTGAGTTGATGGCTCCTATTTTGGACCCTCCTCAAAGATCAATTGGAAGCCTTTACAGAAAAAAAGAAAGAAAGAAGGAAACCATTACTTAGTGGAGAGGAAGCTACCCCCTTAAGATTGATAGCTAGTGCCTTTTTTAGACTGATAGAAAGAGCCCCTTTAGGACTAATACAAAGAGCCCCCCTTTAGGATTGATGGGAAGAGCCCTTTTAGATTCCTCTTTTGGAGACCCCTCTAGGATTTTCCCCTCTTTTTGCTAGACAACCCTGGTTTTATAGCTGCTGCGGCCATCCATAATGATGCCTACGTCTCATGTAACGGCTACAGAAACCACCATCGCTTCTTGTGTAATAACGTCCACGTTCTCCAATTAAGTGCTCACTTATGTCCGTAACTTTCGAAATGTCTACCACTAATGTTCGTAACCACCATAACTTCCGAAACGTTTGCCACTAATGACCGTAACTGTTGCCATTAATGACCACCACCCAGTAGTTTAAATGCCCACTACTCACATGATTTTTACTGTGGTTATTAAGAGAGAGAGATAGAGACGTTGATAATCATGGCCCCATGAGAGCATGGGAGTCTTGACATCAACACTGATACAAGCTTAGCTTTAGTTTTCAACAACCAAGGCCAGACAAGCCTTGTTAATAAAGGCCTCAGTTCACCGATAATATTGACTAGTCAAGAACAAAGGTAGCCTTTTTGACCTGCAGAGCCGGTTAGATACTAAAAGGTACACAGTAATTTTGAGTTTTTAAACTTTGGCATGTATAAGATTTATTATTGGGAATGAAAAGAAAAAAGTAGAAAGCAATAAATAAACCAGAAAAGCAACCTCAGGTAGACTATTTTGTATAAGGTTTCATTAGGAATAATGCTGAAGTTTTCAATCTGTTAAGATCTTATATCACTGAAATCCTTATTGATACCATTCATTTGTCAGCTAATCATATGACTTTAATTTCTAAAATACAAAATCATCATATTACTTTAATTTGTAAAATTTCATTACCAAAGCTTAGGGAGGAGCTAGAACCTAACCTTCTAGGTTCAATCTAACTTCTTTTTACATCATTTATCATAAAGAAGAACATATAAAACATAGCCTATTATTTTTACAGAATAGTAACCCCTTTCATTAAGTAATTTCCTGGTTAAAAAAAGAAATTCATTGCCAAAAATATCACACTACAGGGTGAATTGTTGAAGCTAAGATCTTTTGTTCACATGGTGTTTCACTTTATGCTTTACTTGGCCCAATGGTTAAGCTAAGAAAAGCGTCGGCCAATTTCTTTTACCATTCTCCACGTCTTAGTAAAATATGAAGCTCATGTGCTTTAAGGATCCTGATGATTCAGTTTGGAATTAAGAAATTATTTTTCTCATTTGTTTGGCCAGAACCCACTTTGATGCAGCCACTTTAAAGCATTATTTACGAGATGCTTTGCAGTTGGTTGTCATTGGTTTGTCACGCCAAAAGGAGAGCCCTAATAAATTCTATTGTTCAAATGTCCCTCCAATGGCTCGCCATATGCATGCTTGCTTTTATAATGGAAGTAAAGAAAGATTTAATTATGTTAAAAGATAAGAATATGCGAGTTTATGAATCTAGTCATTATTCATCACTGAAGAAAGTACTGATGAGAACGAAGATAAGTCAACTACGCCATGATTACAAATGTTTTTTTGATGTTATTGCTCTACTCCATTTGTCACATCAAAACTCAAGGACAAGAAAATACATATAAAGAGAGGCATCACTTTACCAAACCAACCAATGTAGGGATAGATCAATGCATTGTGGTGCTTGTTGAGCACATAGGAACAAGTTTGTTTTGTTTTTTTCTTAATTAAAGAATTGTGTTGGTTGCTTGAAATAATGCTTCCATGATGGAAGAGGGGAGTGTTAATGCTAGGCTTTGAACCTAATATTTTTTGATGCAAATCCTGTAAGGGGGTGTTGGAACCCTAGAATAATTGTAATATAAGCACACTTTAGTCCAAATAGAACTTTAAGCCATCCATAATGATGCCTACGTCTCATGTAACGGCTACAGAAACCACCATCGCTTCTTGTGTAATAACGTCCACGTCCTCCAATTAAGTGCTCACTTATGTCCGTAACTTTCGAAACGTCTACCACTAATGTTCGTAACCGTCATAACTTCCAAAACGTTTGCCACTAATGATCGTAACGTTTGCCACTAATGACCGTAACTGTTGCCATTAATGATCATAATGTTTACCACTAATGTTCGTAACCGCCATAACTTCTGAAACGTCTACCACTAATGTTCGTAACCGCCATAACTTCTGAAACGTTTGCCACTAATGACCGTAACGTTTGCCACTAATGATCGTAACTGTTGCCACTAATGACCGTAACTGTTGCCATTAATTAAAGAATTGTGTTGGTTGCTTGAAATAATGCTTCCATGATGGAAGAGGGGAGTGTTAATGCTAGGCTTTGAACCTAATATTTTTTGATGCAAATCTTGTAAGGGGGTGTTGGAACCCTAGAATAATTGTAATATAAGCACACTTTAGTCCAAATAGAACTTTAGGCCATCCATAATGATGCCTACGTTTCATGTAACAACTGTAGAAACCGCCACCACTTTTTGTGTAATAACACCCATGTTCTTCAATTAAGTGTCTAATTATGTCCGTAACTTCCGAAATGTCTACCACTAATGTTCGTAATCGTTGTAACTTCCGAAATGTTTACCACTAATGATTGTAACTGCTGCCATTAATGATCACCACCTAGCAGTTTAAATGCCCACTACTCACATGATTTTTACTGTGGTTATTAAGAGAGAGATAGAGACGTTGATAATCATGGCCCCATGAGAGCATGGGAGTGTTGACATCAACATTTATACAAGCTTAGCTTTAGTTTTCAATGACCAAGGCCAAACAAGCCTTGTTAATAAAGGCATCAGTTCATCGATAATATTGACTGGTCAAGAATAAAGGTAGCATTTCTGACTGGCAGAGCCGGTTATATACTGAAAGGTACCCAGTAATTTTGAGTTTTTAAACTTTGGCATGTATAAGATTTATTATTGGGAATGAAAAGAAAAAAGTAGAAAGCAATAAATAAACTAGCAAAGCAACCTTGAGTAGACTATTGTGTATAAGGTTTCATTAGGAATAATGCTAAAGTTTTCAATCTGTTAAGATCTTATATCACTAAAATCCTTATTGATACCATTCATCTGTCAGCTAATCATATGACTTTAATTTCTAAAATATAAAATATCATATTACTTTAATTTGTAAAATTTCATTACCAAAGCCTAGGGAGTAGCAAGAACCTAACCTTCTAGGTTCAAACTAACTTCTTTTTCCATCATTTATCATAAAGAAGAACATATAAACATAGCCTATTATTTTTACAGAATAGTAACCCCTTTCATTAAGTAATTTCCTAGTTAAAGAAAAGAAATTCATTGCCAAAAATATCGCACTATAGGTTGAACCATTGAAGCTAAGATCTTTTGTTCACATGGTATTTCACTTTATGCTTTACTTGGCCCAATGGTTAAGCTAAGAAAGATTTTAATTGCGGCAATGTCTAAGGGTAAGGAACTTAACTAACCAAACCACTAGATATGCAAGTGGGTCCTCCCCATAGTGGCACATGCCCTTTTTGCCCTTGCATAGTCTCAACTAAGGAGTTTGTGGGCCCCATAATTGATTAGTGGTTACAACAATTTAAGGACCAAACCTAGAGAATCTATTTAGGAATTTCAACACATCAAACTAAGACATGAAACAAAAACATGAAAACTAGTAGTGAGGTGAGTTATGGAGAGCATTGATGGATGTTATAGAGAATGGAATGGATGTCCCAATAATAGTCACATGAAGTCCCATGTAAGAGTCATGGTTAAATAACCCAATAAAGTCCAACCTTAGTCCAGCCAAAATCAACCACTTTTAGTGACTTCACATCACCACTCTAGGATTAGTCCACCCCCTCAATACATAAGAATGCTTCCATGGACAACCATCGTTCTTTATTTGAGAAGAAAAGAGAAGTAGGAACTAAGAAAGGGCCTTATTTACAAGGGATCATCAAGCATGGGTGACATGTCTTTCTAGTCCCATAACTAGTGCTTATAGCCTATTTATTTTATCTAAGGAGTGTGCCTTGAATTTCCATCATGTTTTTTTTTTGAAATTTTTGGATGGAAATCACACCATGCAAAGATTTATTCAACTTCCTATTATTGGTCGAGATGGAATGGTAAGAAATCCACAAGAACACACATGCACTCAAGCAAGCAGAGAGGTACAAAGAGTATTGAATCCCCTTGAAACCACACACTTGTCAAACCTTTAAATCCTTTCCAAGCTTGAAAACTACCAAGGTCACAAGTTCGTTAAAGTTTTATTAATGAAAAAGGAACCTCATATTCCCAAAACAAGGAAAATGATAGAGTTTGTGGATGGGTGGATGATGTGGACATTTTGCAATAGCTACACATTATGAAGCAGTGGCCAATATGTCACATAACTTTAATCTTTAGTTCAACAAGAAGAAATGCATGCACTATTTAGTATCTAAGTGTAGTATTCAATTCCACTAGTATGACTTAGAGTTGGCCAATCAATTGGTAAAGGAAAGGTACACTATTGACCTTAAAAGATTTGGTCTATCTTTATTTATAGAGTTTGTGGTGTTGGAGGATAAATGTCGAATGGAGAATGTCATTAGAACATATAATAAGGGAGAATGTAAAATTTGGAAGCTTGTTAAACTACAAAAGAAGTTCTTATGGTTTTGCCTTTAGACTATCGAGGCAAATTTTATGCTAAAGACTACCTCATTCTCCAAACATTAGTTTGGAGATTGGTTTAATAAATTGAATAATTGGGATGAGATGCGTATGGCTTCCATAGGGAAAGTAATGTTAAATTAGCTAAAAATGTCATATTTGAATTTCATAGAGGTTATCTCTTGCATAATCTTCGTAAAAGACAAGAAAAATTTAATTACATAGTAGATTTTAAATCTCCTATTATGCAATGGTGGAGGAGTCAAGTATGATGGATTGGATTTTAGTGTTGAATGAAGACTTAACAAATGATACGTTAAGCTCCCGTTATAGCTCAAAGCCTCACTTCTCTTATGGTTGCTACCTACATTTATTAAAGTCTTTGAAAATTTGAAGATTAATAATATGACCATAACAAAGAAAGCTAAAAATAAGGATGCTGGGCATAAAGTATTGGTAGAAGCCTTTTCAAAGGAATAATGTCCAAAATAGAAGATCCCATCAATAAGTAGTTAGAGAAATTCCACGTGAATGGGTGGCTAGTTTTTGATGGTGATTATCTATTACTTAGGATTGGAATTTGGATTCATTATTGTACTTTCAACATAAAATAAATGAATAAATTCAAAATAAAATAAGTTATTTTAGGGGGTGGGTAGGTTGTGAACCTAAAATAATAATAATAATAATAATAATAAATTCATTCCATATATTTTTAGACCTATTTTTCCATAGCCATCATTTCCTATCCTACTGAAATCCTAAATATTGCTTTTTAGGCCATAAATGTTGGTAGTTGTTCTTCATGTGTTTTATATAAGATATTATATATAAGCTTACTATGCATATATATTATGCATTTTTCAAAAAATCATTAAATATTTTTCAAAATAAAAAAGATATAAAAATAATCATAAAATATAGGTAAAATAGACTGTAAAATTTTAAGCTTGCTCTTGCTTCCTTTATCCTATCTCTATTTCCAAATTTTCTATAACATACCCTTTTAAATTTTCTAAGCAAATTTGGCTCTATCTAAAGTAACACTGCACTATGCCCAAATTTTCTTTCTAAAGTTAGAGGTATCTAAATGCATTCAATTCTCAATTCTACACCTCTACGTATCGAACTCCCTTTGATTATAGATAAAGACACAAAGTTACTTACAGATTCTATTCTTTTGATTATAGGTGAAAATGTAAAGTTACGTTTGTTTGTAAAGTCAAAGTCATTTTTGGTAGGCTACAAAGTTTCAATCACGTTATTTCACGGCATGAAATTTGAATTACGAAAAGATACAGACAATGCATAAAGGTTATGAATTTGCACCACCGTTGTCTGGAACGGACCAAAAGGCGCGGCAACTGGTAACCTTTGGCTTGTGCGAGGAAGCAGCGACTTTTGTGGTCATGGTAAAAATATGGCCAAAACCAATCCTTAAGGGGCGCCTGCCTGGTCAGCCAATTGTGTCCTTGGTAGCCCACTGGTACCCGTACCAGTACCAACCATTGGTTTGGTTTGGTTTTTCTTTTGGTTTATCAGTACTGCCCATTGATTTCTTTTTTTTATTTAACGTTGGCCCTTGACCTTGGTTTGGGGCCACTCCACACGGCCAACTGGAATTTATTAATCCTCAAATATGGCAGCCACGCCTCTTCCACGCTGCAAGAGATGAGATAAGAAGAGGCAAGCAATCACGTTCAAGTCACACAAATGGACAAGTATAAGATGGACAGTCATTGCCTGCTTCTGCTTGCTTTCACAATAACAGGAGCTACCTCAAACCGTTGTAGCACTAGAGTAGGACAGGCCAGAGCAGGGCTGGGCTTGAACTTAAGAGGCGTGGTTTGGAAGAAAATTTTGTGGGTTTTTGAAGTGCAACCAACATTATCAGCAACATGAATCTGAATCTGATGATGAATGTGTCCAACGCAGGGCTGGAGGAGCCTTTATCTCTGTGTTTTGGGCCGGCTGTTTGCCCGCCGCGCACTAAATTGTGCACCACTACATTACAAATCAGAGCTTCTGCACATAACATAGACGACAGCAGCAGAGGAAGAAGAAGCAAACAAAGGCACACTCTCAATTCCGATTCCAGTACAAAGGCCAAGGCCGTGACAGGAGCGTCGCAGGCGCAGGCATCGGTGGATTCGTCAAGATTGGAGCCCAGAGTGGAACAACGACAAGGCTATTGGGTCGTCCGAGAGGATTTCAGGCAGGGCCTCAATCCTCAGGAAAAGGTACAACAACAACAACAACTACTACTACTTCATCTTCTTCTTTTTCTTTCCTTTCCAAATATCAAATGCCTTTTTGAAAGTGAAATAAAGATTGAGAATTCACATCGTATCCTAAAATTCGAGATGTTTAATTCATAAATCGTGATAGATGAAGGTAAAAATCCCCTCCAAATTGGCCAAATTCTTAAAATAAAAGATATATTTCATGTCAATCCATGTCACCGAATTTATGTTCCAAATTCAATGTAATAGCAGATTTCCTATTGCATGTATGGGGTGGGTGAAACTGAAGCGAAGATTTGGTATATGTAGATCAAACTGGATAAGGATCCGATGAAGCTGTTCATTGAGAGGGGAATAGAGGAACTGGCCAAGAAGCCCATGTCGGAAATTGACCAGAACAAGCACGACAAGGACGACGTCGACGTTAGGCTCAAGTGGCTCGGCCTCTTTCATCGAAGAAAGCACCAATGTAAGTATCCGTTTCCCTGCCATGAGCCATCTCATGTTTTACAATTATCAACAACCACCACTTTTTTCCAGTAGTAATATCGAACAAGGCCTTCGAATCCTACAAACCCACAACCTCTGTTCTCAATTTGCCAACGATGTAAAGGAACATTGCAGAACAGCGCTTGCGTAACTTTGTGTCTGTCTTTTAACTCACATGTACATAGCTTTCAACCCCACCAGTTACTTTTCAATCTTTTATTGATAATAATTTTTATATTTAGAAAAGGTTTTATAAATTCCAGGTGATAATGTAATAGTTATCATCACCATGCATTAAATTCAAAATTTCAATGACGGTTGGCTTATTTGCTATCTCTGGTACCTTAACAGTAGCAGCAAGGTAAAAGGTTGCTGGCATGTTGTAGCTCAATGTTGTAGCTCAAAAATAGTAAGCAACTAAAAGGTTGCGAGTGCCAGCAATGTTTCCATAAATACATGGTTAAGTTGCCACCGAGGCATTTGGTTAGGTTATGGTTCTTAAATTTGCTGCTGAAGCATTTGAGATGTTTGATTCAAGAATAGGAGAAAAAGGTGTTTTGAGTGGAGTAGGTGTGAATTTAAGATTTGTTTCTCCAAAACCAAACAGGTTTATTACCTTAAAAAATGGAACTCATAAATTCACGGGCAACCAAACACGGTCTCAAGTTAAATTAGCTGAGAGAACTCTGTCCCGTACTATACAATTTGCTCATATTTTACCACGTATTTGGTTAGTTTAGAGTTGGAAATATGTTGTTAACTGCTAACTTACCAGTATATGGATACCAACCGGTATTGTACAATTCATTATTTTACAAAATGGTATGAAAATGCTTGTAAACAGGTAGAACGTTCAACTAAAACTGAGGTATATTAACGGTTTCAGAAAATTTGAAATTGCCGCCCTGCGTCGCTATATATATATATATTCTCGCTAAATTTTATCACATGTTTTTACTGAAGTTTTATTAGCAATTGCTTCCAAGTGGGCGTGGGGAAAATGTTTTGGATTTGGAAGTACAACCTGTAATATAACTGAAATATTTGGTCTCGAATTATGACACCTGCGCTGTTCTGACACGTACTAAATTTATTCGTATTGCTTGGGAATGCAGAGTAGGTTGAGAAATATTTAATTTGACATGCTTGGACATCAAATTGCATGCCCTGTATTGATTATCAGGAAACCGAAAGGGTTTAATTTAGATCTGCAAACGATTCTTCTTCATTAGCAACCATTACTCTCATTTTTAAGTTAAAAAGAAGAATCCGTAACACCTTCAAGTAAATCCATCCATTGACTGTGTCCAGTAGATCCACAGGGATACCTCAAAATGCCATAAAAATTTGATTTGGTTATAGTTTATGAGTGATAGCATAAATTCTATTTCATCCATGGATTATGGAGCCAATAACTCCATCCATGCCTGCAGATGGGCGATTCATGATGAGGCTGAAGCTGCCGAATGGAGTGACAACGAGCCAACAGACAAGATATCTAGCGAGCGTTATACAAAAGTATGGCAGCGACGGCTGTGCAGATGTTACAACGCGGCAGAATTGGCAGATCAGGGGCGTAGTACTGCAAGATGTTCCTGAAATTCTGGAGGGACTGCGGGCCGTCGGATTGTCGAGCCTGCAGAGTGGCATGGACAACGTCAGAAACCCCGTTGGCAACCCACTCGCCGGCATCGATCCTCACGAAATCATCGACACCAGACCCTACACCAAACTCCTCACTGACTTCATTGTCAACAACGGAAACGGAAATCCTGCCATTTCTAACCTGTAAGCTTAGCTTAGCTTCGCTTCCCTTCAATTCAAATTCATTTATTGGTTTAGAAATTGTCTTCTTGCATTGCATTACTAGAGAGAGCGAGAGAGAGCTGTAATTTATTATTGTGCCTGATTTTGATCGTGTTCATGAACTTGAATTTGAGAAATTGAATTTGAATTTGATATTCATTTGAAACGCACGCAGGCCTCGCAAATGGAATGTGTGTGTGGTTGGTTCTCACGACATGTTTGAGCATCCCCATATCAATGATTTGGCTTACATTCCTGCAATGAAGGGCGGAAGATTTGGTTTCAATTTGCTTGTTGGGGGATTCATCAGCCCAAAAAGGTGGGAAGATGCCATCCCTCTCGACGCTTGGGTTGCTGCTGAGGATCTTGTTCCCTCGTGTCAGGCTGTCCTGGAGGCCTACAGGGATCTGGGTACAAGGGGCAATCGCCAGAAAACCAGAATGATGTGGCTCATCGATGAACTGGTAAGCCATCCATCCATCCCAATAATCATGCCAATATCAGTTATATTTTCATTTCTCACTCTCCAGCTCCAGCTTCATAAGGTTGGTCTTCGGATTCTACTGTTTGGATAATCTTTGTTAATTACATGGATAATTAGGGTACTGGATCTCAAAAACTGAAAATTACATTAGATTCTACGGAGCAGATTAGCGCCTGGTCTGAAACTTATATCTTGGTCGAGGTTTGCTCTGAGATTTTGTCTTTGATCCTAAATTTATGGAAAGGGAAATAATTTATTATGCAAGTAGAGATCCTGGAGAGGGCTTGGAAGGTAAACTTTTACAACGTTTGGCCAGGTGCTTAAACAGTTTTCAACACCTCATCAAACCAAGATTGATAATATTCAATTGAATGCTATATGCCAAAGGGAAGGGCAATTTTCTGCCATTTGTTATATTTATGGTGCATAAGCCCATATGAACCAGGTAAAACCTGAATAATCCTAATGCTGTGAAAATTTATCTCTAGATTTGTGATTCAGGATAGGTAACATAGCTTTGGCGAATTCAGATTTTCCTTGGAAACCAAAGCGGGTTCCGCCAACTGTTTACTATGGGGAGGCTTGGTCCTAGTTACAGAGCATGGCTAACCTTATGTCTAATGTTGTTCTTGAGTTGGAGCTTCGCGTGCTTGGAGCGTATCTCTGAGGCAGCTTCCACACTGAACATGTTGTGAAACTGAAACCTTAACACGGCCGGAATAGCATTAAACACAATCACCAAATTTTCGATAATGTTCTGCATTTGATCATATTACATCAGATACAAGTAAACATTATAGTACAGTTGCATGAACTTGGTGGGATTTGTTCTTGAGTTTTCGAGGCTCATTGTACAGCACTGCATTTCATTGGTACCGACGTTTTGGGTGCACAGACGTTTAAAAACAAAAGCAAATTCCAAAATTTTAAGATTGCAATGCAATAGAACTTGAATTCCATGAATAATCTGAGACTGTGACGGAGTGCAGGGGATCGAGGGATTCAAGGCGGAAGTGGAGAAGAGATTCATGGCAATAATGGGAAGGAGCGAGATGGAGAGGCAGACAGAGGAGGACATGCTAGACAAAACATGGCAGAGGAGGAATTGCTTGGGAGTGCACAAGCAGAAGCAGCCGGGCCTCAACTACGTGGGACTGCATGTGCCCGTGGGGAGGCTTCAGGCGCACCAAATGCTAGAGCTGGCGCGCGTTGCTGACGAGTACGGAGCCGGGGAGCTGCGTCTGACAGTGGAGCAGAACATCATAGTGCCGCATGTGCCCGACTGGCGCCTGGAAAAGCTGCTGCAGCAGGAGCCTCTGCTTCGTGAGCAGAGCTTATCACCGTGGCCTCCGACGTTAGAGAGCGCTCTGGTGGCGTGTACGGGCAACCAGTTCTGCGGCCAGGCCATCATCGAGACCAAGGCCCGCGCGCTTGAGCTCACCCGCGCCTTGGACCGCACAATGCATGTGCCCGGGCCCGTGCGGATGCACTGGACGGGCTGCCCCAACTCGTGCGGGCAGGTACAGGTGGCTGACATTGGCTTCATGGGCTGCATGACCCGCGACAAAAACAACAACAATGCCGTGGTTGAGGGCGTGGACATCTTCTTGGGCGGCCGCGTTGGGGCTGATTCGCACATGGGCAACCTGGTCCGCAAGGGCGTCCCCTGTCAGGATCTGCTTCCCATCGTCCAGGATCTCCTCATTCAACATTTTGGTGCCTCTCGAAAAGAGACACCCACCCAATGAATATGAATATGAGTATGAATACGAAAACCAACTTTTGTTTTCCTGTTTTTATTGTTGTAAATGATTCGGATCCCGTTCCTGGCAAATTCATGACCCGGCCCCCGCTGAATTAGCGAAAACCGGAAATGGCCTTGCCCGGGTTTTGCTAAATAATCATGGCTGCTGTCTTTTCTAGTTCGCATATTATTTATCTCACACAGAATCAGACATCAGAGACTTGCCTCACTTGGAACCGAAAAAACAGCAAAGCAAATCACGGCCCCGCGATGATTGCTTTTAAGATTTTAAAACCCCAACCATCCATTATTGCCAAAACCACTGTTTGTTAATTTTAAACTCTTAACGTATGATATTAAAGTTGGAGTACATGATGTTTGCGTTTAAGATTTAAAACCTCCACCATCCATATTTGCCAAACCAACTTTATATTATTTTTAAATCCTAACACATGATATTAAAGTTTAACTAAATTGGCAATAGAGCACGAGCAACAAGAGCGCACTTGGTACCGTAATCAAAAGCCATGCACAAAGGTATTTAATTTAATGTATTTGTATATGAAGAAAATAATCTCAAAGCATTGAATAATGCAATTATATTGAAAGGGCTAAAGATGAAGTAAAGAAAGGTAACAAAATGATTTTTGCCAAAAATTTGATGGAAATGACACCAATACCAAATTTGCTTAGAAAATTTGGGTGACGAAAAACTTTTATGTTATATCATATCTATTGTAGATGTGATATCATAGCTTAATATATGTTGTTATAGATTCCATGTAGTGGGTTATGGTCATGTTTATAAATACAAGTTCATTGTTGTATCAAAAACAAGTTTTAGCCTAACACTTTGTGAAATTTTTACAATTTATTTTCTTGAAGTTAAAATTAGTTGTAAATGCCCACAGTATGGTGAATTATAGTTGTACTACATCTTTACTTTATTTGAATGGATCGTTCTTGGACATAATTTATAAATGACAATAAATATCGAATTTTTTTTCATCATTGCAGCATCTTACATAGAATAGATTTACTTTTTCTATGTTTATTTTTACTATATCAGTTACATTTCTTAAGGCACTTACTATTTCAATGTTCATTAGTAAGGCGGAATGAGTATGACTGGTTTCAAGTGTAAACTATAATTGCTTGGTAACCCAATAGTGATTTTGCTTGATTTGTTAACTAGTAAAGTTACTTAGTAATCCTAGTAATACTTACATTAGTCCAGGATGTGTAAGGAAAAAAAGGGACAAATACTTATCACTGCTAAGCTAAAATAGCTTTATATTTTCAATGTCTTTAGTTAATAGAGTTTATAACCATTTTTCACTGTGTTCACACTTAGCATAATTAAAACCAACCAACATCATTTTATCATATACTTCATTAAGAGTTAAACAATACGTTTTACACCTTGCTAACTCTAAGTGAGAAGACAACAACCATGAATCACTATATTCATACTTACCATAATTAAAGCCAACCAACATCATTTTATCATATATTTTACTAAGAGTTAAGTAGTATGTTTTGCATCTTGCTAACTCTAAGTGGGAAGACAACAATCATGAACTCATTATAAACTCACTTGTGGTATCCATCCATGGATTACAATCTGGTCACATGTGAATACTTGTGATTTATATGGTTGAGTGTTGGAATTCTCTACTGTTCATCATTGGCATCATTGTGAAGATGTCTCAATGTTTGCTAGTTGGTTAATTTTACATACTTCATTGTATTAAGTATCACCAAACCTATTTTTCATACTTAGAATAAGTTTTCAAAACACACACTTAAGTGTCAACTATAGTAAAATGGCTTTCATATCAAAAGTGAAATCTCCACCTGCTATTGATCTTAATGAAAGTAATGATAGAGATTATAATGAAGAAGATTGGAGTACATCGATGCGAACAAAAATCTCATATGCCCATATTGAACATTATTATCTTGATTTCACATTCATTTTCTACAAGGATGAATAATTCAGATGGAGAGACTTACAAGATAACATTATCTTACCACTAGAACGTTCAACAACATCAATGCTTCAAGCAACCCTCCTAAGATCAAATCTTGGCCATATACACGAAGAGTATCAAGTCACCAAGAACATGGCTAGGCCATATAAGCCAATAGAGGCTTAAGCAAGATGAACAAGAAAAAGGAAAAAGCATCACAAACGATTGTCCTTAATGAGAAAAAACTAAGCCAAATAAAGCTGAAAAGTCTCATCAAACTCATAGATCCAATTCTTAAACACTAGTAATATGCATTGAAAATCCTTTGAAGGAAAAGTTATGTTCAACTCTTGCAAAAATTTTAGGAAGAGATGAGGCACACTTTAAACTTAGGGAGAATTTCAGACCTAAAACCTTCGATAGATCTAGAATGGATGAATCACAAAATTGTAGAAGGAGAATTAGCCAACATTATTCTCCAACTCCTCCACCCTCTTCACCACACTCATTAACAAACTTTGACAAGAGAGAATGAAGGACAAGGGATTATGATAAAAAGAGGAGAAGAGATCATGAGAGACATCCCAATAGAAGAAGACATCCTGAGGAAGTGAAATATGATAAAGAAGAGAAAAAGAAAAATAAATATTAAGCATGAGAGAAGAAAATATCATGAGTATTGAATGGGTCATTATTACAACAGATCAAATGAATCCAAGACTATGAATAACCCATACTAGCCACTCGTAGTATGATTAATATTAGAGAAGTAGTGTACATACCTACTAGGCATTTAAAGGATAGTTGCATTAAGTGACTTGATCTGTGATGAGTGGCGAGGTACCCCTACACTCAACCATATGAATACAAGTGTTTTCACGCGCGATCCAGTCGAACTCCGTAAACGGACTAATTGTGGCACTTAGACAGTTATCCTTAGGTCGCAGTTTGTTGTCTTCCCACCTCGACTAGTATTATATTTGTCATGTATGGTTTAGTCCAGAGTGAGGTGTATGATGTGTTCCTAATCTAATGCTACTCCGAAGGGTAGTGGAAAGTAATATTAACTAAGCTAAGTTAGGAGAGAAAGGGTAAGAGAATCTAATCTAGCCTAACTGCAATGAGAATTCGTTCCTTGATCATCTGTACACATCTTGGACTTCGTGCACGACTACCACTAGGATTACCAAGCGTAGATCCTAGGTACACCACTAGGTTACCAAGTAGGCACACTTAAATGCTCATAATCAAGTCGTACTCATTCCGCGTTCTAAGATGAGGTTAAGGGTGAGAGAGAGTAATTAGGAAAATAGTAAATAACAATTAAATAAATAAATAAACAAAATGAATGCTGCAATGATGAAGTAATCTCGATCTTTATTGCTAGTCATGTGCGTGTCCAAGTACGTCACACTCAAAAATAAAGAATGTCGTACAATTACATTCACCACATTGCAGGCAGACACGGGAAAAATAATTTATCTTTGGAGGGATCAAA
>MNCI01023306.1:58095-80258 GCA_015680685.1 Gnetum montanum | reverse complement strand
TGGATTCTCTAGGACTACTATTGTAAGTTCTATCCTATTGTTAAGAATGTATTATTTCCTTGTACAACTAACAAAAAATGGAAGCAAGAGTATGGTTCCTTACCATGCCACTAAAAAGACATGTTACCCATGCTCCTCTGGTAAGGTCGACACAATCAAAAATAAATCCATGCACAAAATAATTTTTGGAGGTCCCACTGAAAAGACATGTTACCCATGCCTAAAGGTAAGTGTCTTATCAAGAATCTCAAAAATAAAAAGTCTAATTAATAAACTACTCACTTGAACAACATGCCAAGTGGTAATATTCCTTGTAATAGTGGTAGTCTTATGGTTGAGAATCCCAAACATAAAACAATGCAATGTCACTAGAAACTGGTTTAGACTTGGTTTGAATCTTGAAAAATGATTACCTTAACCACAAATCATATCCAAGGATTCATTATGCCTATGGTAAGATACCTCATGTCCCAAGTATCAGCAAACCCTTCTATAGCCCATCTCACCTCACTGTATATTTAATCATAACTTTATGGTTTTGTATGATACAATGTCATTATCCAATTTGAAAATCTTAACATGTGTTTTTTGCTAGATAGATATGTCTTACATTCAACTCTTTGAGTTCCTAAGCACACTTTTAGGTATGGTTATACAAGGGCACTAAGGGTTGAAGGCTACTTTGGGGATGATCCACTTGTATAACTCTTGTATTTCATACTTGACAAGTAATTCCACATCATCTTTTTCCTTTCAAAAATAATCAAGACATAATAAATACTTCCCACATCATCTCATAATATGTCGATACCTCTAAAATTGTTAACTCATCTCCTATCCATTCAATAAACTTTCGTTGCATAAGATTCCTTCCTTATGAACTTTGAATGCCAAATTTTTGAACACTTTGCATCATTAATGGCCCAAGACCCTTTGGAAAAGTTTCACATTTTTCAAGCATTCCATTTGACTCATTTTTCCCTAGAAAATTCAATGAAAAATTTGAAACTTTTTTCAATGACGTCGTAGCTATGACGTTGTAGTTCCTACAATGTCATGCATATAAAAATAGTATATATACATGTAGGAATTAGTGAAATTTTTCATTCCTCTCATTTGTAACAAGAGAAGTTTTTGTAATTCTTCCTCAAATCTCTTGCACACTAACTTTCCAAGGTCATAACTCCATCCCTGTAGCTTCAATTTTCAAAATTCTTGAACCCTGTTGATCATGATGTGGTTGACTTAATCATGGGGGAGTACACTGCATGGTACATCAGGAAATTTCAACCAAAATTTTTCTAATGTCCAAAAGATAGTATAATGGTAAGTATAAGGAAACAATAAAGATATCATCATGAACTGATCAAACATAGGTCAAATAACTTAATGAATTCTTCTACTGATCCATTCTAACCATTTCAAGGTACTATATAAGCAAAGAAATAATAATTGTGGAAAGGTCATAGTGATTAGGGATATACCACCTAAGGGGTTTCATTTTTGAAATTTTTCTAACTCTACAATCATAATAAAAAGAGGACTTGATCTAAGCAAGGATATCAGAAAAATAAAGAACTATTAAGAACTAATTTAAACACTTTAATAATTACAAACCCTTGTTGATTATAGATGGCCCTAAAGAGGTCAGCAATTGAAGGGCCTTCCCAACATGGGAGCAACATAGTTATTGTGGAACTAAACTTTGGTCCTTTCATAAAATTTTCTCTAAAAGTAGTGAAGGCATAACTCCAAGTGTCTCCTTTATGGCCTACACTATCCAACAGTGGTGAATGCTATTTGGGAGAAACCTACCAATTCTGGAAAAAAAAAATAGGCTGACCCAATAGTAAGAATTCAAGAAATCTCTATACCATACTTAATAGAGGAAATTGCTAAGGCCATCAACATTCGAGATGAAGGAGCCAATGTGACATAGATTTTAACTAGGTAATACACTGATGCCAAGAAACTATGGTTGTAGAGGACATATGGAAAAGAACACAAGGGTAGAGGAGGAGAAACATCAAATGATCCTTAACTGCTACCAATTCCAGAAGCCTGATGAAAAAGGGAAGAAGCTGATGGAAGAGCCTCCACCACCTAAAACATGATTTACATCAAGCTACTTCAATTTTTTTCTTTTGTCTTGTCATGTAACTATATCATTTTTGTAAAAACACTACTATGGCATTCTAAGTCATGTAAATAGTTAATAAGTCATGTTAAGTCAAATCTACCTCCTAATTTTGTAAGGAACTCTATCATCATTTTGTTTTAACTTGAGGATGCATTTCTAATTAGTTTTGGGGGTATGATAAAGTCAATTTTTTTTGCACTATGATATCATAGAAAAATGGTGTAACCCATGTTGTCATCGTTGATGTGATGTCTCAAGATGCTTGCAACCTTAAAAATACTAACACTTGGATGCACAATTTGTAACTTTTTCATTTTTAGTCTTAGGGAAATTCTTATAGTTTTTTTTTTGTAGTTTAGCAATAGAGTGAATGTTTGTAGTGTGATATTAAGCAATTGTATAGAATATTTAATCTACTGAAGTGTACTTGGACATAGTTCATGTTTAGAAATAAAGATCAAGATTGCTTTTCATCATTACAGCATCCACTTAGTTTTACTATTTTACTTAGCATAGTTTTTACTATCTTCTTAGTTTAATAATTTACATTTCCAAGTGCTTTACTGTACTTGTTCATTAGTAAAGCAAAATGAGTATGACTGGTTTCGAGTGCTTAAGTATAATTGTTCGGTAATCCAGTAGTGATTTCACTTAATTCACTTAGTAGTGAACTCACTTGATAGTCCTAGTAGCAATTACATGAGCCCAAGGTGTGTATAGTAAGCTAGGACCAAATGCTCATTGCTCTAGGCTAAAGTAGATTTACATTACCATCATTACTTAAATTTAGATTTTTTTTCTCAACTTTCATTCTTCTTATAACTAGGAGTATTAAGGGCCTAACAACATTAGCTAATCATATTCCTCACTAAGAGCTAAACCATACACTTGAACTTCACTAGCTCAAAGTGGGAAGACAACAATCTTGAACTTAACCTCAATTACTAGCATAATAACATTGTCCATCCATGGATTATGATCTAGTCACATGCTAGCACTTGTGACTTGTATGGTAGAGTGTTGGGACACTTCATTTCTCATCATTGAGTTTGCAAAACATGGTGCCTATATCGAGAAATATTGTGATGTGTTGCTTTGAAATGTCAATTTGAGAGTCAACGTAACATTTGTTTGTATTTTCAAACCTTGGAGGGGAGAAAGATTATCCTTATATAATACAACATGGTTTGGCTAGGAAACTTGCAAGCTACTATGTTCTAATAATGGTTTTATACATTAAAATCATGCCAAATGTTTCCTATTTTCTTGCTTAAAATGTTTTATTATAGCCATCAAAATTTTGATAACTTAATATCATTATAATGCTCAAAGTAGGATTTTTTAAGGTATTTTCTTTTTTATATTTTCCATGTAGCATTTTGATGTAGAGTGTTAGTGCCTTCCCATGTAGGCCTTTGTCAACATAAGTTTTTAATATTCATATTTGCTTGCTAGCTATCATTAAAATCTTTCAAAATCTTCTAAGCTGATATTTTTTATAAGAGGAATGCTATCATATGAAGAAATTTTTATATAAAAGGAAAGCCTCAGGAAACCATCTTCAAAACAAAATTTAAATTCTACCATTTTTTTTTCAATAGCTTGAGGATCATAATTTTCATATTAATCTTTGAATGGATTTATTAATATGTTTAGAAATAAGAAATGCTTATTTTTCATTGCTTTAATGTTTAATACTAATTGAAATTATATTTTTATTTCTTACCAATGTAGATTTTTTATTTGAGTTTTTATTCAAGCTTTAAGAAATTTAAAGGATTTATTACTAAAATTAAAATGGTTGTTTTAAATATAATTAAAAAATAATTTAAAGAATGCAAATGACATGTCTTAATTATATCTTTTTATTAAAATGGAATTGTGTAATCTATTTTGATAGTAAATAAATAAGTTTTAGAAAAGCTTTCTTTAAGAATAAATGTCTTTGGTATTTAGATTTTGTAAATTATAATGAAACTAAAACTAAGATTTTATTAAGTTCAAATATCCAAAGGTTCTATAGCCATTACATTTGTATCATGAAAATTAAATTTTGGCCCAAAAAAGTTATCAACTATCACTCTATTTAACAACAAAATATTGTATACATTTTAGGGCAACTACAAAACACGTTGCTCATCTTCAAAATATTTTGACTTGTGATGAGTGGTGAGGTACTCCTTTGCCCAACCATACAAATCAGAAGTGTTCATGTGCAATCCAATCAAATTTTGCAGACTTTGTAGTTTCCAATGCACTGGTCTTCTAGGAAGTGAATCTTTGCCTTAAGGTCAATCATTGTCTTCCTAATTACACTTGTGAGATACATTGGTATGGTTAAGTGTAATTGAAGCATCTGATTTTTATCATTTTATATTTTATGGTTTGGTGTTCAAACGGAGATAAAAGTAATTAGATTAACTAATTAACTAGTGTCTAACTAGTCCTAACATAAGCATCCAATCCCACTTTCCACACATGTCCTAAACCCACGTATCCACTACTGGGTTAGCAATCACTATGCTACTAGGTGTACCAAGAAATAACACTACTAGGATTACCAAGTGAATACTTGTTACACTTGAAGTGGTTGTACTTATGTGTTTAATCTATCTTACTTATCTTACTTAATTACTTCATTAGCTTAATTACTAAAAATCATTTAATAAATAATTAAAAAANTATTTAATCTATCCAAAGTGCCGCAAGGTTTATCAGAAAGCTCATCTTTATTTTGGCACACACTATCATGCTTAGGTATAATAATTCTCGAATAAAGATTTATGCACTCAATGACTCCTATTGTGGGCACTCGAGAGAAAAATTCTAACTCTCAAATGAACAAACTGTAAGAGCTTCGCTACTACTAAAATCTCAATGTCATAAATGTGGCTAGTAGATGTGTATTTATAGCCAAAAAGTAGACACTGCATCGATGGGGCCTCATCGATGCATGATACGTCAACGAGGCCTCATCACGCAACTGACAAAACTGTGACTCATCAACTTTCATAGTTTTAATGTGTGTTCTTATTTGGGAATTAGTATATCTTCCACTCTTTATTCTAAAATAATATGAACGTTGTTGTATTTTTGATGAATTGATGAATGTTGCTAGATATAAATTCCAATAGAGTTATTTAGTGCTAAATTTCTTGATTATGCATATGGGAAAAGACCCTTGAATTTATAGGGCTTAGGACCATTATTAACTACATCTTCAAATTAAATCAAATTTATTCCTAATTTCTCCTTATTCTCCTAAAAATAACTTCACATCCGTGGCTTTTTTCCTATGTTACATGACATACTACAATTAAATAAAACAAGAATTATGACCATTATTAATTACATCTACCCATTAATTTAAATTTAAGTGAAATAATTTAAAATATTTCTAATTTTTCCTTATTCTCCTAATAAAAAAACTTCACATTACATGGCTCTTCAAATAAAAAATCTTTAAAATAATATATTAGTGTAAAATACAAGTTTTTTGTTTTAAACACTAACTTGGAAGCAAAAGGTTTTATCATTTTTTGAAAAAGACAAGTCTATTTTTGAAATTTTTTATTATGAATTAATGGACAAATGTACCTTTTGGCACCAAATTGTTGATTTTTTGTGTTATTTATCTATTTTTCTAGTGGGGTATGACTCTTCATCAACCCCAAGAATAGCCCCTCAATTTTTGCATAAATTACAAGGTCATATCATGTTGTAATCCTTTGAAAAAGTTAATTGAAAGCTACTACATAAATTTTCAATATTGTCTCTTATTTCTTCTTATTCTCATATTTCTCCTCTTTTACCTTTATTATCAATTTATCACTCTTATCCTTCATGCAATGTGAATCTACAAAAGGGTGCTTGTCATCAATTATCATTTTTTTCAAATCAACAATAGTTTACACAAGTTTTCAAGTTGTCATAGTTAGGTAGAAGTTGAAAAGTCATTTTTAAGATTTGATCTTTCTATGGAACTTCTTTGCAAAAAAAAAATCCTAAATTTTAAACTTTCAAATTGCTCCTCTCTTCGTGAAAAATCCATTCATATATAGATCACCGAAATTTGAGCATGTAATTTCTATTTATTATAGTTTTTCAAATTGACAGTGACTCATGACCAAATAGTGGTATTGTAGGTATTCTAGACCACAAGGTTGCTATAACTTGTGGTGTTCCAAATTTCACATTTCTTGAAAACCACAACACATGATTTACTCATGGTAATAACCATGACATCACCACAACTCATAAGAAACTCATGGTGTCAATTATGACTAGTGGTCAACTCATGGTTTATGTAAAATTACAACTATGATCTATGGTTGACTCTTGGTTCATCATCAAAAATAAGGTAAATTCAACATAACAGATGATCAAGTTATGGTATCAGACCATAGAATCCTTAAATGAAATACACTCTTTGTTTTTAATCATCATGACTCGTGGTCAACCCATGATACATGTTTTACAAATTTAATAAGTTTTCATCAAATTTTATAGTCCCAAATCAATTCCTACCTCTCCTTCATCAATAACACAAAACATATGGAGGTTTGATTAGTGAACTTAATTCATGAAATGGCCTTGTATTTCATACTATCTTCAACAAACTCACATGAAGCTTGTTGATAAAAATGCAACATCTCATTGGAAACATAGGTAACAAATAATGAACTTCTAAGCTTAACTAATTACCTATTATGTATTCCAAATAAAATTTTTTCTTTCCTTTCATATTTAACCATAACTTTGTTAGAACCCATTGGATTTATGAATGTGCTTTGGATTATTTTGTATATCCTTCATAGAGTAATTTCAAGTCTTGAACTAATTTATCTATTAAAAATATCATTCTTGCTCTTTTGTATCTTTAAGAATTACATTAGAAAATTTGATCTATTTTGTTTTTGGAAATCCTTAATGATGACTGATGAGGTACCCCCTACACTCAACCATACAAATACAAGCGTTTCACACACGATCTGATCGAACTCCATAGACAGGCTAGTTGTGGTATCTAGATATTTACTCATTGATCATAGTTCATTGTCTTCCCACCTAGACTAGTATATGCTTTCTCATGTATGGTTTAGTCTAGAGTGAGGTGTATGATGTGTTTCTAAACTAATGCTACTCCTAGAAGTGATGGAAAATAATCTTAGCTAGGCTAGGAGGAAATGGTTTAGTCTGTTATGCTAAGAGGAAATAGGGGGAGAGAATCTAAACTAGCCTAAGTGCGATGAGCATCCATTTCTTAATCATCCATACACATCTTTGACCTCATGCATGACTACTACTGGGATTACCAAGTGCAGATCCTAGGTACGCTACTAGGTTACCAAGTAGTCACACTTAAATGCTCATGATTAAGTTGTACTCATTCCACATTTAAGGAGTTTAGGGTAGAGAGATGTTAACTACAAAATAAATAAATAACAATAACAATTAAATAATTAAACTAAGTGATGATAAAGTAATCTTGATCTTTATTTTCGATCATGTGCATGTCCAAGTACGTCACACTCGAATAAAGGATGTCGTACAATTAAAATCATCACACTGCGAGCATGCACTAAGAAATAATTTTAACTCTAAGAAGGAAAAACTGTAAGAGTTTGGGTAAGGTACTAAGAAATAATACCAAAACCAAGTGCACCGCCTCTTATTTATAGGCAATGAGACAAGACCTGATATTGAATGTCCAATATCGCTTGGTAGGCCTGATATCACATACCCGATATCGAGCATTTGATATCGGGGGTCTGATATCGGGGCTCATCAAACCTAGTATCTTGTACCTGATATAAGGGATCCGATAAATGGGTTTGATAACAGGACCTGATAGACCATGAATCATCATACCCCCACAACTGAATAACAACTTGTCCTCGAGTCAAAGAAAGTGACGAACAAGTTCAATTAATTACAAAGTGGATAGGTATGGGATTATTAACTAACTAGGAATTTATTCATGCTATAGTGGAGAATTAAAAAAAATTGTACACAGACACAAAAGACAAAACTTGTGGAACTCATGGGATTCCTAGTCATGGTGGCTCCTCCATGGGTACCTTTCCTTTATTCTACATGCTAGGCTTCTGAGATTAATACTATTGAAGAAGCACTTGACATTTCTTCTTTCTATCTATGGATTATGAGCCATCCATGCTGATGTTTCAATGTTTGATGGAGTTGGCACTTTCCATGGACATGGCAGTTGCAAGAACACTTGATTGGCCTTGACATGTCATGCCGTAAATAGCCGTTGTTCCTCTTCATAGGCTTAGGCCCTAACCTCTCCACATTTTGCTTGGATAGATTTTGTAGTAACAGGAGTTCTTTGATGGATGCTAAATGATTGTACCTCATGCTCTACATGTTTTGCATGAGTTCCTTGGTCTCTACCTTCCCCTAGACATCCAGTTGCACCTTGAGAAGGTCCTTCTTATTGTCCTCTTTTAGGGCTCATATATAATCACACAAAGATCAATTGTTAGTAAGGTTATTGAAATAAGTTCAATTATTTCATACCTTACTCATTGCCTTTAATAAATATTAAATCCTTTGCTTAGTGTGATTTTAGAGTTAGAAATTTTTTTCGAGAAAGTTTCCCTAAAAGTTGAATGTTGGACCTGGTTTGTTTAGGTGACACATCAAAGGACATGTAATGGTTTTGAGGAACGTTTGATAAAATGACGACAAAGGAAAGAATAGATTTGGCAATGAAGTGCTCAGAGGGTATAAAATGATGTGGTGGTATGCAATAAGTACAAATTACAGAAGTCACACAAGTGGGTCCTCCCCAAAGCAGGTTCCAACCTATAATGCCCTTGCGTAACCACACCTTAAAATGTTCGTAGGCATTAGAAGGGTTAAATGTAATCTACACTGATGTAAAAAAACACACACATGTAGATACCACCGTGATGAGGTATAAATTCAACGCTACACAAGTCAAAAGTCCCAATTACACGAATAGCAAGGTGAGGCAACTTGTAGAAGGGATTGTAGAGAGTGGGACATGAGGTAACTAACTCAAGACATAATTAATCCCATGTGTAAGGCATGATTAGTGCATTATTTTCTTGTCACTCCAAAATTAGGACCAAGTCCATTCCTCTGATCAATGACATCACATTGCTTTATCCAATGATGGACCACCATAAGAGCACCATGATAGCAAGGCATATGATCACTTAACGTTCCATTCAAGGGAGGAGTGATTTTGCTTTGTGGAACTCGCTTTTTTTTTATGAAGTATTGCTTAATCTAGAGAAGCTGCCTACCTTCAGGCATGGGTGCATGTCTTTCTAGTGGAACCCCCTGGAATAGCATTATTTTTTTTCTAGTTGAGTACCTTTTGATTACTTTTACTCCCATTTTTCATTATATCTACAAGGATCTTAGTATGACCAAGCTACATGATAACTCCCATAGATGCCACCAAAGAGAATCTACAAGTCCCCTTGATGTCACACCCTGTCCATTCTTTCTTGGTACATCATTGTTCACTCTATGCACAATAACACAAAATTACTTTTAAGTTTTAATGATTATGGATATCATTGTACCCAGAATGGAACCTCTTCTTAATAGAATGGAGGAATGAATGTTGTGGACTCGCTATCTAAATAATTAGTCACGTGAGACTTGATAGCATAAAATAACACCTCAACCAACGAGTCACATGAGTGTTTTATTTGTGGATGAGATTACTCATAAAAAGATAAATAGCAAGAAAATAAAAATAAAAAGATAAAATAATAAACTTAAAAGATGAAACAATAAATAAAAATATGAAAAACTGGAAAACAAAAAATTGTAAAATCAAAGAAAATGAAAAATGTTTATTAATTCTACTTATTATTAGAATGGGGGATATCCCCCATAACTAAACTATTGAGCATGGCAGGAATTAATAAATGGAAGGTTGGGATCCTTGCATGTCAAAAATATTGGGACTCGATCATACTTACCCCATTGGGGTTTACACACTTGATTATAGTTGGCATAGTGGGGTAGGTTATAGGGTGTAGTTAATTGATGAGTGGCTGACCCACTATGGCACCCTTGACCATAAGATGGTATGCAAGGATCGATCTATCTCCTTTGGTGGCTATATTCATTGGGTCATATGGTTGTTGGAGTATTGGTTGGTGGCCCAAAGAAAGTAACACGAGGCGTTACATTTGAGGAGGGAGCTGCACCACAATGTTGGACTTGTGTTGGGTTGGAAGGTGCAGTGGGCTCAGAATTGTGCTATCTCTTCTTACGGTCATATCTAAAGAAGGGACACCTATGATGTTGTGGAGGATTCCCACTATTTTTGATAGTATCAGCACAAGTAACATTCGTGGGTTGATGCTAGGGTGCAAAACCTTCCGGAACACTTGGTGGCGATGTAGAAGGAGGTGAAGGATGAGAATGTTGAAATTGAGGAGAAGTGTAAGGTATCCAAGGTGGTGTTTGTGTTGGAGAGGATATGGGTTGATAGTATTAAGAAGAATAATAATCATGTGGTGAGATAGAGGATGTTGACCTAGTTGGAGAAACAAGATTTTGGACCTGATAAGCACATAGGTTCAGATGATATGAAGGATGTAACTAGTTTGAGGGTGGCCTGCCCCACGATTGGGATTGTTGCCACTATGATCAAACACAGTATCTCTGTACGAACTCTAGATGTAACACTCTTCCCCAATGCTCCTAGTAAATGTGACAAGATTGGACATTGGCCCTTGGGGTGATCATATAGGTAAATTTTGCACTGATACGTATGATTAGCAGTTGAGCTCTTACTTTTTTCAACCCTTCTTTCCAATTATCTAAGGGTATTTTGTCCTGCTTCTTGGTTCATCATAACTCTATCCCCAATAATGTTGGCATATTCTCTACATTTTTTATGCATCCACTCCACCATCTTATTGATCTTTGCCTCAATTTCATCCAATGATTGTAGTGTTGGCAAAGATGGTTCCACCTCCTTAAGGTGAGTTGATTTCTCCTCTTTTAGATTATGGACCTTTGTTGATGTGAGATTTTGGTCCCATTGAGATTTTTGAGCATTCTCCCATTTAGCCATTTCTCCTTCTTATTTTGCTACCTGCTTAATAAGCTCTTGGAGTTGGTGGGTTCGTAGCTCATATAGTTGACCTCAAGCATACATCCCTAGGGTATCCCTTGTTTCATTATAGACCCCATCAATAATATGGTACATTAGCCTTTCCTCAGAGAACTCATGGCATGGGCATTTGTTTAACAATGCATAATATCTTTCTAAGGCCATGTCCAAGGGTTCATGTTGTGCCTATTTCCACCCTTCGATTTTTCTCCTCAATGTTGACACTCTTGCATAGGTTTGATATCTTTTGTTGAAGAGCTCTACCATTGTTGGCCAACATCAGATTGATTTTGGTTTTAAGGACCTATACCATACTTTTTCTTACCCAATGAGTGTCAAAGGAAAGAGCTTAATTTTTTTCCATCCATTATCAATGTTGTTCCATGCATAGGAATCATAGAAGGCTTGTAAATGTTGTTGTGGATCTAAATCATAGCCTTCTGAAAACTTAAGAAAGTTTTTTAAGTCAAGCCTGGGTAGATGGCTTTCTTTGTGATGCCTGCGGGATATTCGAACAGCCTCTTGTATTTTCATTAGGCTTGTAGTGGCCAGTAGGGGTTCATCATCACTAGGTAGGTTATGCATTCGTGAATTGGGATGATGTTGTCTTCGCTTATGTTTATAGGAAACCCCTACATCAAATCGGGTACTGCAAACTTCATCTTCATCGTCTCGTTGGTTCTCTAATGAATTTCCTTACTAGTTGTTGCGTTATCGTAGTCTTGTGAGAGAGACATTGTGTGTGAATCTGTATGTGACTTAATTGAAATTAATTTTCTTTTCTAAAAGATGTATCGTGAATACTTTGTTATAGCAATCTTGTATGATGTAACTAATCTAAATAACTAGTACCATCCCCAACAATGGTGCCAATGATGAATGGCAAGGTACCCCTACACCTAACCATACGAATACGAGTGTTTCATGCATGATCCGGTCGACTCCACAAATGGGCTAGTTGTGGTATCTAGATAGTTACTCGTTGATTGTAGTTTGTTGTCTTCTCATCTAGACTAGCATATGCTTTGTCATGTATGGTTTAGTCTAGAGTGAGGTGTATGATGTGTTCCTAAACTAATGCTACTACTGGAGGTGATGGAAAATAATCTTAGCTAAGCTAAGAGGAAAAGGGGGAGAGAGTTATGCTAAGAGGAAATAGGGGGAGAGAATCTAAACTAGCCTAAGTGCAATGAGCATCCATTCCTTAATCATCCATACACATCTTGGACCTCATGCACGACTACTACTAGGATTACCAAGCATAGATCCTAGGTATGCTACTTGGTTACCAAGTAGTCACACTTAAATGCTCGTGATTAAGTCATACTCATTCCACATTTAAGGAGTTTAGGGTAGAGAGATGTTAACTACGAAAGTAATAAATAATAGTAAAAATTAAATAATTAAACTAAGTGAATTCTACAATGATGAAGTAATCTCAATCTTTATTTCTGATCATGTGTGTGTCCAAGTACGTTACACTCAAATAAAAGATGTCGTACAATTACAATCATCACACTGCGAACATGCACTGAGAAATAATTCTAACTCTAAGAAGGAAAAACTACAAGGGTTTGGGTAAGGGACCAAGAACTAGTTCCAAAACCAAGTGTGCTGCCTCTTATTTATAGGTAATGAGATAGGACCCGATATCAGATGTCTGATATCTCTTGGTAGTCCCAATATCGTGTACCCGATATCGAGGGTCCAATATCAGGGCTCATCAGACCTGGTATCTTGTACCTAATATTAAGGGTCCAATAACAGGGCTTGACAAACCATGACTCATCACTTAAGTATAACCAATAAACTCATAGATAACTTTTGTGTCTGGAGGAAGTAGATTGCACTCTAAAAAAAGCATGGAATAAGGTGTTTAGACTTTTACCTTTAATTCATCAAGTAAAAATATCTTTTTATACTCTTTTAATGGCCTTCCAATTTTTTGTAATAAGACTTGGTTCCCAAACTATATGAAAAATAGAATAAATGATTATATATAAAAAATTTGTTTAGACATTCTAATCCTAAAATCCTAATACCTCATAGTTTTTTTTACTTATATAGACAACTTGTGTTCCTATGATCTTTCTATTCAATAATGCTTCTTAATACCTTGTATCTATACATAGAACTAAATGAGAATAATTTGGATTAAAATTCTAGAATTTTAAATACATAGGTAGGAGACTATTGGTGTAACAATGTTGCCCCAACATTGTCTAGCACCCCAAGGAATTCACTAAGATCCAATGCATCTGGGGCAGAAGACCTAGGGAATACGCCTCAAGTAAGCAAGCAACTCAAGAGTGGGTGCAAGCAGCAACACAACTTCTTAATACATATGGAAATGCAACTCATGGGAGATAACGAACTCCAAAATGAGGACCATGCAAACAAGCACACAAGCGACCTTGCAGACAACATTGGTGGGAGGGGAAATGATGCACCTACAAGGGAAGGTGCCTCATCCCCAGATCCCTCATGATCTTGTACAAGGTGTGGCTTTGCACCTCACCAAAACTATCTAGTCCTAGCTACCTACATATCTATGACCACCATAGAATCAAGGTCATGTAGTTCTCTGCATGAGGGTAGAATAAAGAGGACATACAGAGAGTTGCATCAAGAGGGTATCCTAATATTGACTTGGTACTGCCAAGCCAGGATAGGTTTTCTAATAGTCAAGTCACCTGAGGACACCTCAAAGTGTTCCATGGCCCTTGAACCATGGGGAGAGCCTAGGAGAACCACCACCCTAGAACATCTCTTACAATCCTCCCCTACACAAAGAAGCAACATCTTCAGAGTGGAGCCTAGGATAGCTTTGAGAGTACACTTTAAGTATGGATTTGGAACTCCATCAACTCTGAGGATCCATCAACTTATCTGATGCCAGGCTTGAAGGAAGGTACCAACCCCAACACCTGATACATCCTTCCATCTAATGCCTTACATGAAACACAAAGGGAACTTAGAGGAATCCTAAAGACTTTCCAACTCTATGACAAGTGAGAGTAGTCCAACCCAAAGGGCCAACATCTCTAAGGTGTCCCCTAGATCCGTCCCTTCTTAGGTCTAGAGACTTATCTTCTTACTTAGACCCATACCTATGCAAGAAGATAGCACCTCTTCCACAAGTCTAGCTAAGTTCCTCTGTGAATGGCATCTCAACATCCATCATTTTTTAAGGGCTCACCAAAGCCACTACCCATGGTAATGGACTTGGGAACATCTAATCAAGAGGGAGAACATGCTCCAAAAGAGCCATGTCTCTGCAAGCAACTCACGCTTGCCAAAACTCCACATTCTAATACTTGAATCCAAATCCATGGGGTCTCACTAGTGCAACCATCTAAGAACTGATTCGATGTGCATCTGTACCATGCACATTTTTCCCATCATGTCTATTCAAGCTGGTATGAAGGGAGTCGAGTGTGCTCTCCCTTCCAAACAAGGTACAAGGGCAAATCTTTTGAGCTTGACCTTACCATTTGCAGACAGCAGCATTGCATACCTTAATTCACCATCTAACAGTATTCCATTTCCATAATGAGATAGAAGATCCAAAATCTATTTGAAAGCTTCTCCAAGAGGCTATCATACAACAAGCCCAAACTATCATCAACAACTCTTGTGATTGTCCAACATCAAGAATGCATGCTCGAATGCTAGGACAAGTGGACGATCTGTTGGACAACCAAGCCCATGACAACCCTTTATACACAAGTCTCATGTCAACCATGAGCACATCATCGATTGCAACCATAATATCCCATTCATGGGAAAGGATCAACCACACTTACAACATGCAAACTATGCTTCCCACTCCAAGTTATGGGACATGCACCATTTTCTAAACACTAGGTCCAAGAAAAAAATATAGAGTCACCTCCAAGGGCAACCACAATTATGAATTCTCCAAGGAACATCGAGGTTTCTAGAATTTCAATTTCCCCACCATATCAAGAATGACTGCAACTCTCAATCAACACCTTTCATTAAGATTTCAAAGTTGAAGGAAGGGTCCTCTCTGGGAGGTTTCTTCCATAAGTAAGTATAGCAGACTAGCTATACCTTACCCATAATACATGCCCAAGTAGTTCACATAGCCAATAGAACCATATTGTCGAACTGTCACTAGCTAAGGGAAGACATGGATTCACAAGTCTTACCCAGATTTGATTCCACCTTGAGAACAACTCAAGATGCAAAGGAGTTCATCCCTTTAAAATTTTATCAAGAGAGATTTCTATTTCATCTTGGGAGATCTGGGTTTTTGTTTCATACATCCCAGTTGAGCCCATTTACAATAATTGTGGTGCACAAGGCCACACCATTACCTATAAACATTCATCCCAAAAAATAGACACAAATCAACAAGAACATTTTCCCCATAGGAGGACTAGGTCCTCAAGATAGTTTTACAAAGAATGGGCTTCACCAAAATCAACTACAACTCAACATGATACATGATTCGTCCCTGAAGGGTTTACAACAAGGGTGGTCTACCAGAGAACCTCGACAAGGAAGTTCCTTTGGAACTCCCAAAAGTTGAGAGAGTACATAAGATCATGCCTTGCTTACAATAAGGGACATATATACATTTAGGCTACATCAACAACATGACCTCACAAAGGAAGTTCCATGAATTTCACCAAGGTAACAACATTCTGTATCTAAAAGCAAACCCCAAGAGTTCACGAACATGGGGCAATTGCTAGGAACAAGTCCCAAACATCAACTACTTCTAGGTCCCAACTAGGAAACAACTATCTCAATACCACCTACCTTATTATTTCAGGAACTAAAGAGGGCATCCATCAAAATGGTGAATGACCCCTCATAGGATTAGAGATTCACCAAGTAATATAGTGCTCAACTCTGTTGTCCCACCAGAGAGGTGAGGACATCAACATGAATTAACATTACACCAGGGACATGGGACAATACCTTTGGGAGAGATGGTGTGATACATTAGTGTACATAAGGAATAGAGCACACAAGGAGATACAGCAAGACACCATAGCCTGCTAGGCACAATGAGTCCCAAATCATGAAATTACACCATAGTCAACAAAAGCACTAATAAGTCCCAAGCCATGAGAGCACATCGTAGCCCTCAGGAGCATCAAAAGCAATCAGTCACAAGAGCATGCCATCATCCACCAAGCACCAAAAGCCCCCAATCATGAGAGCATAGGCTCAAGGATTTTCAAGCACATTCAAGCCCACCAAGCAAGTTCACCAAGAGAAGTCACAATTTTTGTAATTGCATCATCATTTATTCAGGGATGGACCACCATCCCAATGTTTGCACAACTACCCCACAATCACATCCAGCATGGAAGAGGGAGTCTAGGTGCCAATACCCAGAACTCAACTCAAATCCATAGTTAGACATCACAGCATCACATTGATTTGAATTTCAGTCTGCCATTGTAATTCACATGGCCACACTAACCCACCCGCTATCAAGATCAAGCACATTGAACCAATTTGTTTTTATTTCAGGCTACATGCCACCATCAATCATTTGTGAATTAGATTTTAGCTAGTCCATGAACACAAGAGGAAGTGTTCCCAAGATTTGTCCTATCTCAAGGATGCTCACCAAAGCACATACCATCAAGACATGCCAACATCACCAAGAACACATAGCACTAGTTTAAGAGCACAATGGGCAAGGACATGCCCTAGCTTGTTCATTACAACACCATAGCACAACTAAAGAATTTTCCATGAGGTTTTTAGCAAAATTATACATCAAGGCACAAAGGCCATTTACAACATATATATAAGGTGCTTTAAAAATAGCACCAAGAAAACATCATACATCAAGCTTGGCCTTGTCATAGGGTGTGTCATAGGCCTACAATGAGGAGACAACTAAGTCACACAGGGTAATACATCTAGCACTTTTGAGTGCATACTATCATATTGAGAATATCACAAGGATACATTTCACACATCCAAGGATAGGAATACATTTTAATGGGAACATACATAGTATTTGGGAATGCTACCCAGGCCTAGAAGGCTATAGGATGAACTACCCAAGCCCATCCTAGGTCATTAGGAGCATACCAAGAAAGAACCATGTTGTTTTCAGAAAAACCTGTCTCTATCATGGAACATGCCAACTAAGTATCCACCACCTACCATAGTGGGACCTCAAGGCATTGGCCACTCCTAGGCCATCAATATCTAGCATGGCCAAGGATACCATTTCATGCCATCTGCTAGCCCAATATCTATAGGGTCTAGGATAGATCACTGTCCTCTATTAGTGCTCACCTAACACAGAGAGGTAAACAAATCATGATGTACCTGCTAATTCATCACAGCCAATGTACTGATAAATCCACAACCCAATGTTGGGATTCTGAGACCAAATTATCAATTCATGAAGGTCTCAAGAGCATAGATCTTCCCCATAGATATAGTTCTCACCAAATGCACTGAGGTTACCACTAGCCACATCTTTGTACTTGTGCTACCTGCAAAAACTAAGACAAAAGCTCAAAAACAAGGTTAGCAAGAAAAAGATCAACACATCAACCTCATATACAACCATCAAGCATGATCATACAACAAAGTAATTCCACTCTTGAAACATCATAAAGAGCAAGACCTCAGCAATATGCATAGAGATCAATCATGCAAAACATTGATGGATCAATTAGATACACTTAAATAAATGATTTTATCATGAGGCACACCCAGAGAGAGCTAGCACACTCAGAATTTCACAATTCATATACAATAACCATTCCCAACCACTAACACTAGTTCCAAATAGAATCAAAATCTAAACACCATCATAAGAGGCATGGGCAATAGAGAATCATTATCTCAACTCAAAATGAGATGGAAGATGAAAGTTCAACCAACAATAGGTCTTCATAAAACCAATTCTCAATATGAAAAGCAACATCAAGGAGAATGTGTCCACAAGAAAGACTCTCATCAATAGAGGTGTGGTCTCATCAAGAACCAACAATAGAATGACCCACACCAGTAGTCTTCAAATCAAACTGACCAAGAAATATCACCAATCAAAAGAGTGATGCCACAAATCCAAGGGCAACACAACCAGCTCGAACAAGGAAGCACAACTCGCAAAAGATCAACAAAAATGGCAAGCATGTCTCACACACAAGAGGTTGTCAAAATAAGATAACAAACATTTGGCTTTGGGATGGCAAAAATGGCCTCAAAATGCATTCTCAACAATCCCCACAATAAGTCATCATATAGTGTAGAACATAAAGCCTTGTGTTACGAATGATAGACACGAAGAAGGTAAAACACATGCAGAATTTGAAAGTGCAACAAGAAGACATGCATACACACATAGAGAAACATACAATCATGAGAATGAATGTATGAAGTCTACCGACAATGGTCTTAGTCCACCCAGAACAAGGCTCACCAAAAGCAGATGTTCGAAAGCCCTCCATCCTGAGGTACCTGGGAACCAACATGTTCCAATTTTTAATTCCCATACTCACTATATCTAGGGTGAGTTGGAGTGCTAGGATATCACATCCTGCACCATTTAATCAATTCCACATCGAAACATTTCATCTGGGTGAAAACCAAAGTAGAGACTCAGTCCAATTCATCCCAAATGAATCACTAAAGACCAAAGATAAGAGCTCCTTGGGCAAAAAAATTCTTTAGTTTCCAATAGAACTCTTCTCTACCATATTAAATACAATCAAAAATAGTCCAATCACAACTAAATGAGTGGAGAACAACACCACAACACAATCACATACATCCTCAAGAAGAACAACATACATTAGTTGCTCACAATGTAACATCAATCCCCTCATGAAGAGCGTAAAAATATTACCATAAGGAAACTCTTCAAAGAATACATAAGGATATGATCCTAGATCACCCAGGTATCAATCCGAAGGGGCCGTTAATCAAACAACATTAATGAAGTAACACAATCAAAGAGCACATGCATATCGCAACATAATTTTAAAATGTTCTAATACCGTCTATAACAACGTTTCCCCGACATTGTCCGGCACCCCAAAGAATTCACTAAGATCCAATGGATCTGGGGCAAAAGACCTAGGAAATATGCCTCAAGAAAGCAAGCAACTCAAGAGTGAGTGCAAGCAGCAACACAACTTCTTAATATATATGGAAACACATCTCACTAAGGATAATGAACTCCAAACCAAGGACCATGCAAACAAGCACACAAGCAACCTTGTAGAAAACATCGGTGGAAGGGGAAATGATGCATCTAGAAGGGATGGTGCCTCACCCCCAGATCCCTCACAATCTAGTACAAGGTGTGGCTTGGCACTACACCAAAACTATCTAGTCCTGGCTGCCTACATATCTACGACCACTGTAGAATCAGGGCCATGTAGTTTTTTGCATGAGGGTAGAATGAAGAGGACATATAGAGAGTTGCATCAGGAGGGTATCCTAATACTGACTTGGTACTGCCAAGCCTGGATAGATTTTCTAACACTCGAGTCACCCGAGGGCACCTCAAAGTGTTCCATGGTCCCCAAACCATGGGGAGAGCCAAGGAGAACCACCACCCTAGGACATCTCTCACAATTGGCCATATTTTACAGTAAAAATAAAAGTGCTTTAGAATAGGTTTTATTTTATCACATGATTTTAGAGAGTTTTTTCTATGTTTTTGACTTGCATACGAAGTCAAATATGCCTTTGTCAATCACCCTTGAGTTTAACCTTTTTAACAAACTTGGCCTTTCTAAGGATGACAAAGAAGGAAGGTAGCATTTGATTCGTTCTAAATCATACCAAATCTCATTGGTTAGTGGTAGGATAAAAATGCCATTTGCAGATAGCAATAGGTAAAAAAAATGATCCTTTTTTTAATGATGAATTATGGATAAATCCTAACCATTCAAGAAGTATGTTTTCAATGATGTTTATCATGCATAACTTTTGGGAAAATGAACTCACACACCATGGACTATGCATTAAAAACCATGTTAACAACATTTTTATTTTAGTAATGACATTAAACTCTCTTCCTTGCCCACTGTAATTATATCATTATTGTAATATAATCATCAATATCCTAGTAATAATGTTAGGATGCTATGCATTTTTTAAATTATTCATATTCAATTACTTCTTCACATACAAATACCCTCAAATTGAATTATAAAAGCTTTTCCTCAAAAACTCTAGAATGGTTGTAAATTATTTAACAACAAAATATTAAAACAAATAAGAAGATTTTTTATTATAATGTTGCATTGACAATTCTCTAATTCTCATTTAAAATAATCTAAATCACATAGTCACAAGGTTAATTTAACATAGTTTAAATTAATTTCCATTATATTAAATTTAAACTCACAATCAATTTCTCTTATAGCTTCGATCTTCTTTTACCATTGTAACTATAATTGAAAAATGTTAATTATTATGATGCTGATGCCTTATGGTTAATGTGGCATTTTAAACCAAGATGATACCTTAACTACCTAAAGTGTTACATGATTGTTACTCATTTTTCATTTAAACTTATAAAAAATAAATTCAAATATTTTTCAATCACATCAGGAAAAACGTGAATTTTGAATCTTATTTTCATATTATAATAGAGAGATTTTCAAATTTTCAAAATTTACTCAACGTTTCTTAAAGCTTAAAATATAGCTAAAATCTCAATATTATTTTAGTAAATCATAAAATTATAAGTGTGCTTATTACTAACCCCATGTGTTAACTAATTTATAATGTAATACACTAATAATTTATAACGCAATACAATATATACAAATGGTTGTCTATTTAGAGATTTAACAACATAAATAAATTGAATGAATTTAAAAATATACATAATTGCAATTTTAAAACAAAAACCAAAATTGAAAATAACATAAATAATAAACAATTAACAACAAAACAACCAACCATTTAACAAAACGTATACAACTTAACTAGTTAACGATTAAAAATACATAAATAATACTTGTCATGTAAATAATAATTATAAAAATATGAAATGAATAATTACAGTTTTAAAAAACATGCAAAACATTAAAATAAAAATAAAATTAAACAATTTTTCTCATTACTTTCCAACTTATTATAATAACCCCTCTAACTATAACTATTTATCAAAAACTTAAATTACCACTTAGTAAACAATACATAATAATTAAATAAATTTATAAGTTTTAAACTAACAATTCATCAATTTAACAATATCATCACAAACAATAGCAAATAGAAAAATTAAGTTATTTAAAAAATTTAAGTAAAATAATTTGTATGGTTGAAATTAAGAAAACACAAAAATGAAACTAAAAGTATCTATAACTATACTAATAACTTATTACTTACTACCTCATCATAATAACCCTATAAATATGACTATGACTATGACTATATTTAATAAAGACTTAAATTACCATCTAACCTCAATAATATATGAAACTTTAATAAATTAATAAGTTTTTAACTTCACAAGATTAATTTATTAGTTGCATAAAATGCAAAATACTTAAAATAACTTGTTACCTCCTTCCTCATTATAATACCCATATATAAGTTTAACTATTTAACAAAAACATAAATTACCACCCAATTTAAAAAAATATACCACAATTTAATAAATTTAAAAGTTTTAACTCAACAACTTATCAAAATTAACTAAACAACACTATGATATAAACATTAATAAATAAGAAATTAAATTACTACTAAAAGCTTACTTGACATCATTATCAAGTAAAATAACACCTTAACACCCTATAGTAATAATGCTTAGCATAATGTACTGTACAGCTATTTCTCAAACAGTAAATTAAAATATAATTCAAAACATGAAAAGGTTATAAATGTAAAATGAAAGATAAAAACAAAATTGTT
>MNCI01023306.1:10801-57849 GCA_015680685.1 Gnetum montanum | reverse complement strand
TAAATATTAAAATTGTACTTAACCCATGATAATAACTTTAATAACATTTTTGATATAAAAATAGGTAGGAGAAACGTTATAAAGTAAATAGTAAATAATCTTATTTAAAATTACATGAAAATTTGATCATTCAACAAACAAATAACATGATCAATTTATAATTATATTTACTTCATAGTTTGATTAATAAAAATCAAATCTTATAAAAAATTATGATTTAATTAAAATGCATCTACATGATGAGTTTAAACGATGATATTCTAATATTTATAAAACTATCTATAAAATTGCTTTTAAATTATAATTTTTAATTGAATTACACATTACATTAGTTTCATCTTTAACAACATGAATAAAAAACTTCCAAAAATGTAATATTACAATTTTAAAATAAAATTAAAAAATAATATGTAATTTAAACAATTGATAGCAAAAACATATAACTACAACAATTTAACAAAACATACATAACTTACTTAATAAGGTATAATATAACATGAAGCGGGTGGTGGGAGTGGGAGTAGAAGTGGCAATGGTAGCGAGGTAGGTGATGGAAGCAAGATCAGGCATGGTAGACAAAGGGATCCATAGGTAGGCGGACCAGGCAACAGAGGGGGTCCACAATCTTTGGGTGTAGATTAGGTGTAGAAGGGGTGGCCTCTGTGGGTGTGGAGGAGGTAGTGAGGAGATGAGCTTTTATGAGAATGAAGGTCAAAGGGGCTCTTAAGTGTTTGTATACCATGAAGTTGAGTCTCATTGGGCATTTTGTTTCCTCAAGTTCCTGGCCTCTACTTGATCTAATTTGTAAATGGGCTATTGGTACTTGGTCAATTTCAAATATGTAGGTTAGGTCTTTGGCAAGTTGCTTATTATTGTTTGTGTTTAGATTATGGTTGACAAGGATAAGGTTCTACTCAGAGGCCCCTAGTTTTATGGGGTTAGAGGTTTAGCACTCACATCATGGTGTCTTGGTGCATACAAAGAGTTTGACTTGTTTGCTTGGGCTCCCCTATGGGTTTGGGTTGTTGGGGTGCCCTGGGAATTGTGAACTATGGAATTTCTCTAGACTATAGCCTATCAATTTGGAGAGTTTATCTTCTTTGATAAATTTATTGTGTCGAAGGAGAGGATGGGATATGTGAGGTTCTATGTTTGGGGTCCCTCTCCTTAGCCATCCTATTAAAAGAGATCATTTTGGAGTTGCCAATAGGTGAAGAGCGTCTCATGATGGAGTACGAAAACATGCTACAACTTCACACTCCTTTGATGTTGAAAACCTAGTCTCAAGCTTGCATGAAGTGTGGTAAGACAAACCACCAATCTCAAGATTGCAAGGTACATCCTCATCTAAAGAACTCAATTGATAGGATGGTAACTGGAGAGGATCGAGGATGAATGTTGATAGGCCAGAAAGGGAGGGTCTCTCCTAACTCAACAAGCCTTTTAGAAGAGGTAGACAAGAAACAAGGTGATGGTGGTATGGTGGGTAGTTGTGGAGGAGGAAACATGGCCTCCCAAGAAAAGATGCAGCAAAAGGCCAGTATGGATAATGAGATGCCTAATGGCCTAGGGGCTACCGATTCAAGCAAGGATATAGGTACTCAAGTGGTTACAAAATAGGCTACTGTGATGAATACAAGTAGTGCTAGGCTCCTCCCTCAAGGAGAATGGGTCTCCACTTTGAGGGGGTTCATAGCTAAGCATTTGTTCAAAGAAGATCATCTAGAGTTTTTAGTCCCTAGTGAGCCCAAGTGGCTAAGTAGGCCTTTCAATCAAAAGATGTAGACTAAGAAGGTGTAGTTAGAGATTGACCTTGGGTCCCAAAGGATCTTAAGGAGTTCTATACCAAATGGTATGTCATTAGACCAAGAATATCCTCTCCTAGAATAGTTGAGAACATGACACCCTATATAAACATAATACCCTACAGAAATTGATGTGTGATGAGCATTGTGATGTGATGCACCTTCAAGAAGCTAAGCTAAATATTTCAAACCATTGTTTTCTCAGGTAGCTAGGATGGAACTATTTGTTTATGCATTATCGTGGCCTAGTAGGAGGCCTTGCTACTTTTGCGTGACATCTAGTCCAAGTAATTGATGAGTCATTATGAAGCCTTATAATTTTTCCAATATCAAAGGATTTTTGGGTGACTAATTTCTATGGGCTATAGTGTTGGTAGGACAGGCTCCATGAGCTAAGAAGAGTGGTCCAAAGAATGCTGAAGGTGCAAAAATGGATCCTTATTAGAGACTTTAACCAAAGGCTCCAATCATGAGAGAAGACATGCGCTAGGAAAGGACTAGACATGACCTCTCCTCCTAGTGGGAAGGATTTTCTTGTGTTTCTACATCGCCATAACCTAGTTGACTTAGAGCTCCAATGAGGCTAATTTACCTAGAGCAACAAGTGAAGTGGGATCAATGGGCATTTTGTTAGATTAACCAGGCCTAGGTTCACATTGACCTATTCCAAAATTTTGAGGTGGTGCTCACTGCAAGCTGCAGTGGGCTTTAGACCACCAAGCTCTTATGTGTTCCTTTCAAACTTCATGATGGTTGCCACTAGTTCCTTTCTACTTTGAGTGCATTTGGTTGTAGAAACTTTGATTACGGGTTCTAATGGAGCACATTTGTATAGAGTATGAGACATCTCTATTGGACCTGTGAGATTTTCTAAAGTCCAACCTTCAATCTCTAAAAAATGGAGTTAAAAGGTTTACCTCTGGAGCTTAGGTACCCTTTCTACAGAACTTGATGTTGGTGACAATCTTAGCTTGCTAAAATTCAACATAGAAAAAAGTGAAGGGAGCTGCTAGAGGAGTAGGAGAGATCAATCTTTCTCAAGTTGCATTCTCTAAATAGGGAGGAAGAGGTTTATTGGAGGGAGTGGTCAAGAATTCAATGGCTCAAGAAGGGGGATAGGAACACACAATTTTTCTTTGCATCTACAAAAGCTAACTATGCTAGGAAGCAAATTATGTCACTGAATAAAGGATCCACATTAGTTCACCAACAACACAAGATTGTCCAAGAGATTCAAAATTTATGGAATGTTGTTTGGTCTACGGTTGACTCTTCTCTTATGTCAATCCCAATATAGAGGGTACTAACTAAGCTAGCTAATGTGAAACTTATTGCACCGTTCTCTGTGAGGGAGCTAGCAGAGGTGATTGACTCCCTAAAATTTGAGAATGCTCCTGGACCTAATGGTTGACCAATCGAATTCTTTAGGTAGTTCATGGACATTCTAGGACCTAATTTGTTGGATGCTTTCAATATAATGTTCCAAAAGGGTTAAGTTTGAGGAGAGATCAATTGTTCGGGGTAGTTATGTTATCAAAGGTCCCATGCTCAATGCTCCCTACCAATTACCAACCAATAGGGGTGTGTTACACTTTGTTGCAAATTTTTGCGAAGGTGTTGGTTAAATGGCTTCAACCATTGATGCCATCTCTAGTTAGAAATAATCAACCTAGATTTGTAAAAGGGTGGTTGATTTAGAATCAAATTCTCCTTATGCAACGAGCTATGCATTCCATCCACATGTCAAGGTTCCTAGGCATGTGTGTGGAGCTAGATATCGCCAAAGCCTACAACACAGTTAGCTAGCAAGCCCTTAGGGATGTTATGCTATGTAAAGGTATTCATCCACTTTTTGTTAATCTATATTTGATTCTACAACATACTAGTGCCTATTCTGTTGATCTAAATGGTAGGCTTTAGGATTTTTTCTTCCCTTTGAAAGGGCTTCGGTAGGGGATCCATTGTCTCTATATTTATTCATAATCATCATGAATATGATGAAGGTTTATCTAGTGAAGGAGGTATTCATGAGGTTGAATTTTGATGGACACTCTTACATGGTAAAATACTATGCAGATGATACATTATTATGACCATGGTGGTAGGGTCTCAAGCTTTGAAGATTAATCGTGCACTTGATAGGATGATCAAGGAAGTGGGGTTTTGGCCAAATTGGACAACATCAATGATTCACTTTTTCAATACTAATTTTTGGGTGCGATAGCAAGTATATCAATCTTTGGGAATATTGCCAAGGGTCGACAAGCAATCTTATTTTGGGCTTCCCATGTTTTCTTAGCATCTACATAGTACCTAGGTGTTGCTAGTAATGCATCTTCAAAGGTGTATTGAGCAATGGTCCAATAGGTTCTTATCGTAATTAGTAAGGTCATTGTAGAGTCTATAGTGTTGATCATGGTGACTAGGCATGTTTTGTTGGTGGCTACACCCCCAAGGGGTGATTGCCAAAATAATCAAATTATCCAAGATTATATTTGGCCAAGGCGAAAAGGAAGAAACAAAAAGCATTTGGTCAATTGGGAGAAAGTTGCGAGGATAAAGCAAATGGAAGGTTTAGGCATTTTAAAATTTGAAGATGTAATTTTAATTGATCATCAACTAGTCATAAATCGTCTATCTTTGTTGCCTTAGCATCAACCCCCTGGGCATGAATGATAAGATGCAAATACATATCATGGGTGTCGAGTGTTGATGACTCCCACGTGTAGCATAACATCTGCATTCATGCACACGAGCTAGGCCATTAGGGTGCTTTGGGGCTGCTACCCAAAGATATGCTAAAAATGATGTCCCTGTTGCAACATAGTTAGAAGTAATTATGGCACGGGAAGGTGATAGAAAATATTAAATGCTTCATTTGATTATTATGGAAGGATGTGCTTCTAGTTTGATGGTTCCTTAAGAGGAGGGGCATCACCAACAATGATTTATGTCCCATGTGCCAAAATCATGCAAAAACTATTGCTCATCTATTTTTAAGTTGCCCTTTTGCTACGATGGTCTAGTAGGCTATGTGTCATCCTACTTCATTGCTAGAGACTAGTGGAAACTTTACTATGGTGGTTTTTTGGCAGTTGTGGAAGGCCAAAAATGCTAAGGTGTTTTGAGTGTCATCCCCAAATCTGGTGTCTCTTTTCAAGACATGGCTTGGACAGAAATTTCTACTAGCATGGGTGTAACACCCACTTTTGAACTAAAGGTAGGCCATTTCAAGAATAATTAGGAGCTCTAGGCCATCATCGAGTAGATGGGATGGGATGAAGTTTTAACATTACTTATGGGGAACCCTGATTTGCCTAAAGTCAATTTTTTCNTTTCTTGATGGATTCCCATTAGGTAGTATGGGAATTTGCCCTGAGATAGCCACCTACGCACCTTAACTTCATGGGCCTTCTCAAAATTCTACTACACTTGGGACTCCTCCTGTAAAGCCTTTTCAGCTGCCTCTTTCTCGACCACCTCACAATGCCTCTACTCATCCTCTTCTTAGTGGAGCTCTTCTTTTATCTTGTTGTGTATCTCCTCTTCTTGTTCCTTTCACTTCTATGCTTCCTTACGTTCCAACTCATGCCTAAGCTATGCCAACTCCTCTTGATGTCGTTCCTACCTAAGTTGTATCAACTCCTCTTGATGTCATTCCTATTCAGCCAGTGTTTTCTCTCTCTCATTGCTTCCGTTGACCAAGGAATTATGGGCTTCCATTGAATTCTCTCCTCCTCCCTCATCTTCTCCATAGCTTCCTTAATTAATTGCTTAGCATCCATAGACTCTGAATTGGTTGGCACCTCATCAAGAACCTCCTACAAGATTAAAAGCCTTGATCNGCATAGAAGTGAAAGGAACAAGAAGAGGAGATACACAACAAGATAAAAGAAGAGCTCCACTAAGAAGAGGATGAGTAGAGGCATTGTGAGGTGGTCGAGAAAGAGGCAGCTGAAAAGGCTTTACAGGAGGAGTCCCAAGTGCAGTAGAATTTTGAGAAGGCCCATGAAGTTAAGGTGCATAGGTGGCTATCTCAGGGCAAATTCCCATACTACCTAATGGGAATCCATCAAGAAATGCCTTGGGGTGAGCTGCATAGATACATCCATCTAGTGGCTACAAAGTATCACCTAGACAAAACAAAAGACGTGTCAAATGCAAAGTGCTCAAGGGTGGAGTGGAATTTCTTGGAATTCTAGCAAGCCACTAATTTTGTTGTCTATAAAGCTTTGGTCTATCTTAGATAGGGTTCAAAGCAAGGTGGCACATCAATGTGCTTGTGCGGCTATCCCCACCAAAGTTAGGGGGTTTTGTTGTTGGCTATGTTCATATCAAGTATGGCCTAGGGGTGGATCAAAGTTTTGATCTAGGAAAAGGATGGTTTGACAACACATTACATACAAATGGTTATCTATTTGGGAATTTAACAATATATATAAATTTAAAAATATACATAATTGCAATTTTAAAATAAAAATATCGCAAAATTAAAAATAATAAAAACAATTAACAATTAACAACTAAACAACTAAACATTTAACAAAAGGTATACCACTTAACAAGTAAACAATAATGGTTAAAAATACATAAATAATACATGTTATGTAAATAATAATTTAAAAAATAAGAAACATAATTTGTATAGTTGCAATTTGAAAAAAATATACAAAAGCTTAAAATAAACTTAAACAATGTTGCTTGTTACTTCAAAACTTATTATAATAACCACATGTAATTATAACTATTTAACAAAAACTTAAATTACTACATAATCTAAACAATACATGACAATTTAATAAATTTACAAGTTTTAACTTAACAAGTTATCAATTTAACAACACCATCACATAACCACTAACACAAAAAACTTAAATTAGTTTAAAAAATTGAACATTGAATTGACACAAAAAGTAGACACTTTCCAACTTATTATAATAACCCTATGACTATAACTATGATTATTTAACAAATACTAAAATTACCATTTAGCCTAAATAATATACAAATAAATTTATAAGTTTTAATAATGAGATTAATTTAATAATAATAGATAAAAGATGAAATGGGTTAAAAAAGCTTAACTTAGATAATTTAAAAGTAAAATAATTTGTATAGTTGCAATTACAACATGCAAACAACTCAAACCAACAGAACATTCATTTCGTACATACTAGGTTATTATAATACCCATTTATAACTCTAACTATTTAATGAAAAGGTAAATGACCATCCAATGTAAACAATATATCACAATTTAATAAATTTATGAGTTTTAACTTAACAACTCATCTAAAATTAATTACATTAAAAAGCTTAACTAAAAACTCATATAAATTAACTTAACGCTATCACAAAACATTGATAGTAAAATAACATAATGTACCACTTTTAACTTAACAACTCATTAAAATTAACTTAACAACACTATCATATAAACATTAATAAATAAAAAATTAAATTACATTTAAAAAGCTTAGATAATTTATGAGTAAAGTAACACCATGTAATAATAATGCTTTACACATAGTGTGCTATGCACCTATTTTTAAAGAGTAAATTAAAATATTACTTTGAACATTAAAAAGTCATAAAAGTAAAACCAACGTTGCAAACCAAATTGTTATTAACAAAAACTTAAACGGTGTATTATATAACTATTTAATAGTAAATTAAAATATTATTTTAAACATCAAAAAATCAAACCAACCATGGAAATAAAATTGTTATTAAAAAATACTTAAACAATGTAGCAATAAAAGAATTGAATTACGACTTATGAAAATAAAAATCCCATACTAAAAAAACAAAGAACAAATGTAACACAGAATATAAGAAACGTTAAACATGTAATCATAATAAATATAAATAATAACTTATAAACATCAAAAACTCAATAAAGAAATAATAACAAAATGTAACAAGGGAAGAGGTTAAAAAATCTTAAACATGTAGTAATTATAAATATAATGTAACAATGAAAATTCAAGTAAAACCCAAAAAATAGAATTATATAGACAAACTATTTAAGTGTATGGATGTATAAAATAATCTCACATGGGATGTAGCTCGATAATTGTTATATTACATGTAAATTTCACTATAAATAATTTTAAATTATAATTAAAATAAATATTAAAACGTGTACTTAAATCAAGATAATGATTGTAATAATATTTGTGATATAAAAATAGATATGTTATAAAGTAAATAGTAAATAAGCTTATTTAAAATTTACATTAAAATTTGATCATTTAATAAACAAATAACATGATCAATTCATCATTATATTTACTTCACACCTTTATTAATAAAAATCAAATTTTATAAAAAAAATATAATATAATTAGGATGTATATACATCATAAAAAATTATGTAAAATTTTCTACGATATCACATCATAAATTATGGAGTTATCATGTAATATTTATAAAATTATCTTTAAAAATCATTTTTAAATTATAATTTTTAATTAAATTACACATTACATTACTTTCATCCTCTAACAACATAAAAAACATGAATAAACAACTTATAACAAGAATTTGAGAATAAAATTAAAAAACTACAACAATTTAACAAAACTAAACATACAAAAAATATAAGTTATAATATATATAAATTAACAACATACAAATCACTAGAACCAAGAACAAAAATCATGTAAATAACAATAAAAACAATTATAGAAGTTACTTAAAATATGCATAATTACAATTTAAAAATTTTAGAAAACATTCAAAATTTATAACATTCTACCAATTGTACATCAATATGAAATAACGAAATTGTAGAAACAACCCAACCAAAATTTGTAACTTAACCAAAATTTTTAACAACTCTATCAAAATTTATAATAACATATAACATAAAAATAATTTAACAATATAACTTATAACAACACCACAACCTAAAATAAAATAATTTTCAGTCAACATGTAATAACACAATTGTAAGAACTTAACCGAAATTTATAATACCATACAATGAACAAACATTTAACATAATAACATATAAAGCCATAACGTAATTACTAAAATAATTTTAACATAGTATTTCATTAAAATAACACCATAATGAATTAAACAAGGAAATTGTTAGTTTAAAAAACTATTTTTATATCAGAATGTAATTTTAAGAAAACTATTTTTAAATTAAAAAATTATTTTAAATTATTGTGCACAACAAAAAAAACTTTTAAAAATAAAATATTATATAATTTAAAATTTTATTAATAACATATATCCAATGTAACAACATATAACATAAAAATCATGTAAACAACAATAAAAACAATTATAAAAAGTGACTTAAAATATGCATAATTACAATTTAAAAATTTTAAAAAACATGCAAAGTTTATAATATTTCACTGTATGTACATCAACATGGAATAACAAAATTGTAACAACCCAACCAAAATTTATAACTTAATCAAAATTTATAATAACAAGCAACATAAAAAGATTTTAATAATATAACTTATGATAACACCACAACATATGAAACTAAAGTAATTTTTATAGTGAACATGTAATAACAAAATTAACCAAGAACTATACGTCTAAAGATCCATAGGAGAATCTATTAGAGTGATATTAAATTTTCATGAAAAATAAAGACTCTACAAATTGACCAAGAACTAATGGTGCATCAAAAATAAATCATACATGTTTTTAATTGTAACATTATAATGGTGTTTCAAATATGTAATCCTAGCATAAGCAGGAAAAACACATGTAACTAATCTTCAAGGATTCCTCATTTGCATAACCTACAAACACACTTTTCTTGGGAGAGTTGAATACATCTTCACATTCAATTCTAAAATGATAAGAACTTAAGCGAAGCTTGCATTCCAATACTCGATGGGAATAGCACTTGAGAGATAGTGAGCTTATATATCTAGTATACTAAATCTAATTTGGTGTAAATAAAATTGCCTATTACCTTCCACATTAAACCAAATCTATGTTAAAACCTTATGCTTGACTAGTTGGTGAATATGCTTAGGATTTTGTTACACATCCTCCTAAGAGATATTCTATTTTTGCAACTATTTCACTCTCTAAAAATACCAACCATGATCTCATGAATCCTTAAGAACTACTTTAAAGAATTTATTTTACCTTGATATATGTAAGCTATGAGTGTATGTAATAAACTGGTGTAAGGCTTCTGCTTCATAAAGCACAGTTACATAATAACATTAAGTGTTTACATCTTTACCTTTAACTCATCAAGAAGAAAATTTTTTCGTACTCTTTTAATATCTTTTCAAAGCTTAGCACCGAGTCTGGGTCCTCAAACAACACATCCATACAATATAGTAGGATAGATGATAGTGTAAGAAATTTTTTTTTTGACCTTCTAATCCTAGAGTCCTAAATCCTTGTACTTTTTTTAAAACTATGCAAATTCTTGAAACCTCATACTATTTTTTTATTCAATACACTTCCCTCACATGTAATTGTTTATATAAATGAGACCCAAATATTTAAATGAATCTACTATTTGTACATTGGTAACTTCTAAATGGAAGTTATAATAATTATTTCTTATACCCACATCATCAATTTGGTTTTATTTACATTCACTTGAAGACCAGCTGACAACAATAATTTTTTAAAATTTGCAACATATTTTGCATACCTTGTACAATAGTACAAATCAAGGTAATGTCATTTATATATAAAGAAGATTCACTACTTAGGATCTAATTTTGATAGCATAACTATCTTGCCCATTACATAACCATCATTGTATTTCATCAATAAAGATACCAAAGAGAGTTAGATAAAGTGGACAACCTTATCTAACTCTAATTTTGGTTTGGAATTGAATTTTTCTCTGAATTGCTATATGTAATTTTAATAAGCACTTCCTCATACAATCTTTAAGTTGTGACAATAAAATTTGAAGGTAGACCAATTTTATGCAAGTGCAACCATAGTTTTGTATGAATCACTAAATCATATGCTTTTGCAAAATCAATAAAACAAATGAAAACTTTTTTATAAGGCATTTTTTAAAACTCCATGAAATGTCTAAGAGTAACTAAGAGATCACTTTGACACTTTGCTTTGACCTAGTTACCTTCAACCCAAAAACATATTCTCGTTTCTAGCATAGTGCCCAAAAACTTACCAAAATAATTGTTCATATTATTTTTATTTCCCTTTTTATATAATAAGATATCTTTACTCATTTTCCAATGTTGATTTAATCCTTACACCATTGTTGAATTTAATTTGTGCTAAATTTCTCTATGAATAGAAGATCTTGCTAACTTTAATAATTTTGTATATAAGTAATATGAATCTATAGCTTTACTAAAGGCTACCTTTTTGATACCCTCTTTTACTTCCTCAAAAGTAAATTAAAATAAATTGTGATTTTTTATTTAAATGTTTAATGCAAAGGTATAAAGATACCATGCTTGGTATGTTTTTTCCATTTAAATCATAAAAATGCTATGCATTGGCAAGTTGAATTGGTTGGGCTCACATATGATACACAAAATGATATAAATGGAATATCACTTTTCATTTGATGTTTTAAAGGTACAAACATATCTTATAAGCACATGCTTACACGTAGAATGATGCAAATGTAAGATGGCTTTGGATTTAATGCTTTAAAGATACAAACATAGTGTGGTTTTAGATTTGATCCATAGCATAGTTAACAATGAACAAATAAATAAAATTGAGTTTGAGTGATAAAGTCAATTTTTATTACACTACGATATCATAGCAATGATGTTGTAACCCATGTTATGTCATCATTGAGGCGATGTCTTGAGATGTGTATAGCCTATAAATACTAACACTTGGATGCACAATCCATAACTTTTCCATTCCAATCTTAGGGAAATTTTTGTGCAATTTGTTTTTGTAGTTTTAGCGAAAGTGAATGTCCATAGTGTGCTATGGAGTAGTTGTACAAAATCTTTATGTGAGTGAAGTGTACTTGGGCATAGCTCATATCTGAAAATGAAGATCAAGATTGCTTTTCATCATTGCAGCATCCACTTAGTTTTATTGTTTTACTTAGAATAGTTTTTACTGTTTTCTTAGTTTAATCATTTACATTTCCAAATACTTTATTTTACTTATTCATTAGTAAAGTGAAATGAGTACAACTGGTTTCAAGCGCTTAAGTGTAATCATTTGGTAACCCAGTAGTGGTTTTAGTTAATTCACTCAATAATGAACTCACTTGGTAATCCCAGTAAGAGTTACATGAGCCCAAGGCATGTACAGTAAGCCAAGATTGGATGCTCATCTCTTTAGGCTAGAGTAGATTTACATTACTATCATTACTTAGATTTAGATTTTTATTCTCAACTTTCATTTTTCTTGTAACTAGGAGTATTAAATGTCTAACAACATTAGCCAATCATATGCCTCACTAAGAGCTAAACCATACACTTGAACTTTACTAGCTCAAAGTGGAAAGACAACAATCTCAAACTTAACCTTAATTACTAGCATAATAACATTGTCCATCCATATATTATGATCTAGTCACATGTTGGCACTCATGACTTTTATGGTAGAATGTTTGGATACTCTAGTGCTCATCATTGACACCATTGTCGAGGATGTGTTAATGTGTGCTAAGTAATTGATCTTACAAAGTTCATTGTATTAAGAACCATCAAGCCAATATTTATAATCTTTAAATAATTCTAATAACACACATACAAGTTAAGTGTCAAAATTACAACATGGCTTGAACACAAAGAGAAAAGATGTCACTTACCAAAGAACTACTGAAATGGTAGAAATCATGATGACAAAGACTAGAGTGCATCAATGCAAACAAGAGTTTCATATGCTCACATTGATTTGTATTAGCCTGACTTTACATTCATCCTTCACCAAGATGAATAATTTAGATGGAGGGATATGCATGGTAACATAGTCCTACCACCAAAGCACTTCATACCACTCATGTCTCAAGTAGCCCTTAATAAGGCCAACCTAAGTCATGAACAAGAAGGATACCAAGTCACACAAAACATGACCAGGCTATACTATCCAACAAAGGCTTAGACAAAAAGGATTACTCTTATGGAAGCTCATCATGAACAAGAAAAGAAAAAGAAAGTCCCTCGTATAGTTTTCTTGGAGGAAATTAAGGATTCCTCACTCCAAGCTGATAAATTCTATTAACTTTAAAGATCCTACTATCACACACTAGTTATACACATTGAAGATCATGTCAACACAAAACTGAAGTTAGCTCTTGTAGAGGACCTTTTTAAGAAATTCAAAAGACTCAAGATATAGGTAGAGCTCAAGGCCTAGAGCTTTTGACGAGCCAAAGGAGAATGAATCACTGAAAGGGAAACCAGCTAACACCATTCTCCAATTTCTTCCTCCACCTCCTCATGCTCATCTATAGAGTCTAACAAGAAAGATCATCAATACAAAGGCCATGATAGAGAAAAATGAAGGGATGGCAAGAGACATGACTATAGAAGAAGATATCCTAATAGTGAAGAGGATGATTATTAACAAATAAGAGAAAGGATTAGACATGAAGAAAGGAAGCATTATGAACACATAAGGGGATACCACTACAATAGAGCCTATGAAATCAATCACTATGAAGAACCCCTATTAGTCACTTGCAACATGATAAACATCAGGGAAGTAGTCTACATCCTAACAAGGCACATAAGGAATAGTTGCATTAAGTGGATAGACATGAAAAACATGCCTAGATTTAAGGGTGGATACAATTCAAATCCACAACATCACCTTCAAGCATTCCATGATGCTTATGCCCTACAACATATAAAGAGTGACTAGTAGAAACTTAATTTGTTCCCTCAGATGCTCATTAAAGAGACAAAAAGTTGGTATAGATCCCTAGAACCATAATCAATTTGAAGATGGAATACCATGCTAGAACTCTTTAATGATAAATATTAGAATTAATCATGAGTGTCAAACTTAAGAAAGTAGGCCTAAGGATGAAAGCAAGGGACACTTGAGTCCTTTGATGCAACAATGGACATATACTATTCCTTACTACACAAATGCCCAAGCCATGGATTCTCATAAAATGAACAACTAAGGTACATAGTAGATGGGTTGAGGAACAAAACCAAAGAGACTCTTGGTGTTTATGCTCAAGGATGACTATCAAAGATGACCATCCATTGGACTCAAAGATTAATTGATCAAGTAGCAAAATAGGAAGGAGAACTCAAGAAAAGAGAGTCAGCTAAAGAGTATAACTGAGAGTCATTAATAAGGAAATTTAATGTGTGGATATGTGACAAGTAAGAGGATGAAACCTTGAAAGATGTTATCCAGAAAAAGACTCTACCTATTCAAAAAATTAGTAAATGATATAGCAACTAAGGTAGAGAAAATGTGATATTAAGAGGATAGAAAAATTGCTACAACCCTAAAGATTGTGGAAGAGAAGACCGAACAAGCACTCAATAAGGGTAAGGAGAAGAAAAAGAAAAGAGACTACAAACAAAAAGGAAAACTTGCTTTAATGGTAGAATGTATTAACTCCATTTCAAGGGAAGAGAAAGGATGCAAAGTGTGCCAATATGAAAATCCAAAGAGATGTTGCCCTATTATGGCCCACTTACAGGAATTTGGGATATATGCACTCAATCCAAGCTTTTTCAGAAAGAAGATGGCTAGAAGGCTATCTTATCCTAAAAGTAATATAAGGTAACCTTTCCAGCCAACATATTATCCAAGTAGAGCCTACCCACCACCACAAGAGTAATACTAGTGGTAGTGGCAACAACCACAGACATGGGCAATGCCACCACCATGGCAACAATATCCATATAGGCAACCTAACCCTTATGGATATTATGTTCAACATCCAATATCTCCAAGGAATGCATCAGTTCAAACTTCTTCTCCTTGTTATTTGCCAAAATACTATAGGCCTGCTACTCCATAGATGGATCATAGTCCTAATGCACATTCATCAGTAGCTAGCCCATCAAATCCCCCTTCTAATTCTTTGCCAACAATGCCACCACCTATCATGCAAGGAGAATTACCATCACAACCTCAACAGAAAAGTGCTATAAGGGTAGTGAATATACAAATGGATGATCATGCTAGCAATAATAAAGGCAAATCTAAGAAATATACTTTCTTTATCACAAGTTTAGAAAGAGCTAGTAGAGTTAGAAATTCATCAAATCATGTTCCTTACATGACACATCCTCCTATCAACACCATGCTTCCACAACAACTGGATTAGGAACTAAAAACTATCATGCTAGCAAATATAATATTAGATTGAACTAAGGCAAGACCACTTCAGCAAAAAAAGAATTGATATAGAACTTCCTATGATTTATGTACAAGTAGCTAAAAATATACCATGTAAGGCTCTACTAGACTCAAGTTATGAAGAAAATTTGATATCTCAAGAAACATACCAGGCATGAAACCTATCACCCTTAATGAAGTGCTACATTAGGTTAGAGCTTGTAGATCAATATGTCACCATTCCCTTGAGATAGATAGAAGATTTGATGACCACTATCAAAGGGTGATCTTATATAGCAAATTTTCTGGTAATTGACATGAAGAATGATGACAAGGGATTTTCTATCATAATAGGAAGAGCATGGCTTAGCACTATGGATGCTAAGTTAAGAATAAGAGACTTATCTGTTGAAATTTCTAAGGAAGACAAGTAAGGAGACATACATACACAAAGAATTCCATGCATTACTAATAATTAAGAAGTGTGCCATTATGAACTAACACTTCAAAATGTCAACACAATCCTTACACCAGCTCACAACAAATGTGAGAAACAAGTGTGTGAATGAAAAGAAGCATGGGTTACTAAACCAAAAGATACCTAGTGGCCAAAAACTAGGAACCTAAAATTGTCCAAGACATGCATGGAAACATCTAACCCACTTATTAACTCCTATTCTAAAAGAATGATCCCAAGTGAAAGCTCACAAATGAAAATCTTAAACCATAATCATACACTAGTAGATAGGAAAATTAAGTACTTGAAATTGAAATTTAGGAATCAACAAGAGAGTATAGTTGGACCTTCTGAGATGTGAATATGATCTAGTCCAACAAGATATATATCCTTAAATGATCAAAATTTGACTACCACCAAGATTACCTAGGACAATAACAGAAAAACTAAATTACTAAGAATGGTAAGTGAGAAATCTAGAGTGTATGAACTAGGGGATCTAGGATGCATTTTTTGAACACTCATCCATGAGTTCAATCATGTGGGAGATGCCTTATCTTGACATAGGAATTAATAAGTGCTTTTTAAATTTTTTATTATACTTTTCTATTTCTTAATCATTTGATATTCTTTGATATTTTCTAATTCTTTGATAATTTTTCATTCTTACTATCTTTTCAATTCTTGATATCTTTTACATTTTTCTATACTTCACCATTATTTCACTTGTATGTATTTTTTTCAATCATTAATAAAACACACCGAATATAGCAAGATGTAGTCCCAATAAGGTGAAGATTTCTCTATATTGTTAAATCATAAGGAACTGATTACCTATACAGTGAAGATTTCTCTATATTGTTAAATCATAAAGAACTAATTACCTATACAGTGAGACCACAACACCCATCCACCCATTCTCATAATAAGAGTTTCTTACCATGGCCATAATGATATTCATCTCGTAATAAAACTAAGAATAAATTTTTGATCATTATGCTTAGAAAGAAGAGTGAAGAACCCAAGTGGGAATGCAAAGGGTATGACATCAAGGGAATTTGTGAATTATCTAGGACTACTATTGTGAATTCTATCTTGTTGTTAAGAATGTATTATTTTCTTGTAGAACTATCAAAAAATANATATGTGTGACATTGTAAATGCGACATCGTAGGGACTATGACGTTGTAGCTACAATGTCACCATGAAAATTTTTAAAATTTTCATTTAATTTTTTGGGAAAAAAATGTGTCAAATGGAATATTTGAAAAATGTGAAACTTCTTCAAAGGGTCTTGGGTCATTAATGATGCACAGTTTTTAAGAATTTGGCATTTAAAGTTCATAAGGAAGGAATCTTGGGCAACGAAAGTTTATTGAATGGATAACAAAAGTTTATTAAATAGATAGAAGATGGGTTAATAATTTCAGAGGCATGGACAGATTATTAGATAATTTGGGAAGTATTTATTCAGTCTTGATTATTTTTGGAAGGCACAATATGATGTGGAATTGCTTGCCAAGTATGCAATGCAAGAGTTATACAAGTGGATCCTCCCCAGAGCAAGCTCTCGCCCTTAGTGCCANGATTCCTTCCTTATGAACTTTAAATGCCAAATTCTTAAAAACTGTGCATCATTAATGACCCAAGACCCTTTGAAGAAGTTTCACATTTTTCAAATATTCCATTTGACACATTTTTTTCCCAAAAAATTAAATGAAAATTTTAAAAATTTTCATGGTGACATTGTAGCTACAACGTCATAGTCCCTACGATGTCGCATTTACAATGTCACACATATAAAAATAGTATATATACATGTGGGAGTTAGTGAAATTTTTCATTCCTCTCATTTGTAACAAGAGAATGTTTTTTATTTTTTCCTTAAAGCTCTTGTACACTAATTTTCCAAGGCCATAAATCCATCCGCATATCTCCAATTTCCTAAATTCTTGAACCCTATTGATCATGAAGCACTCAATTTAGTCTTGGGGGAGTACACTACATTGTACATCAGGAAATTTGAGACAAAATTTTTCTAACACCCAGAAGATAGTATAAGAGTAAGTATAGGGAAACAATAAAGATATCATCATGAACTAATCAAACTTAGGTCAAATAACTTAATGAATTCTTCTAATGGACGATTCTAACCATTTCAAAATGCTATAAGCAAAGAAATAACAATTATGGAAAGGTCATAGTGATTAGGGATATACCACCTAAGGGGTTTCATTTTTGAAATTTTTCTAACTCTACAATCATAATAAAAATAGCACTTGATCTAACAAAGGGTATGAGAAAAATAAAGAACAATTAAGGACTAATTTAGACACTTTTGTAATTTCAAACCCTTATTGATTATAGATGAACCCTAAAAGACTAGTAGTTGAATGACCTTCATAGCATGGGAGCAAAAGATCAAGAGGCCATAGAAGAAAAGTCCATCATGTCCATAGTCATTGTGAAACTAAACTTTGGTCCTTTCATGGAATTTTCTATAGAAGTAGTGAAGACGCAACTCCAGGCATCTCCTTTATGACCTACACTATCCAATAGTGGTGAATGGTATCTGGGAAAAACCTACCAATTCTGGTAGAACAAATAGGTTAATGCAATAGTAAGAATTGAAGGAATCTCTATACCATACTTAGTAGAGGTAGTTACTAAGGCCCTCAACATTCCAGAAAAAGGAAACAATGTGGCATAGATTTCAACTAGGTTAGACACCGATGCCAAGAAACTATGGTTGCCAAGGGCATATGGAAAAGAAGACAAGGATAGAGGAGGAGAAACTTCAAATGCTCCTTAACCGCTACCAATTCTAGAACCTAATGATAACAGGAAGAAGCTAATGGAAAGGCCTCCACCACCTAGAACATGATCTACATTGAGCTACTTCAAATTTTGTTTTTTTATCTTATTGTGTAACTATGTCATTTTGGCAAAAACACTACTATGACATTCTAAGTCATTTAAATAGGTAGAGAGTCATGTCAAGTCAAGTCTTCCTCCTAATTTTGTAACGGACTCTATCATCATTTTTTTTTAACTTGAGGATGAGTTTCTAGTCAGTCTTACGAGTATGATAAAGTCAATTTTTGTTGCACTATGATATCATATCTATGATATTGTAGCAACTATGTCGTAGATACGATATCATAACCCATAATACATCATCGTTGATGCAATGTCTCGGGATGTGTGAAACGCTATAAATACTGATACTTAAGCATACAATCCATAACTTTTTCATTTCAATCCAAGGGAAATTCTTGCAATTTCTTTTTTTAGTTTTATCAATAAAGTGAATGCCCATAGTGTGATGTTGAGTAATTGTATAGAATCTTTATTCAAGTGAAGTGTACTTGGGCACAATTCATGTCCAAAAATAAAGGTCAAGATTTCTTTTCATCATTACAGCATCCACTTAGTTTTGCTATTTTACCTAGCATAGTTTTACTATTTTCTTAGTTTAATCATTTACATTTCCAAATACTTTACTTTACTTGTTCATTAGTAAAGAAAAATGAGTATAACTAATTTCGAGTGCTTAAGTGTAATAATATGATAATCCAGTAATGGTTTCACTTGATTTTCTTAGTAGTGAGTTCACTTGGTAGTCCCAGTAATGGTTACATGAGCCCAAGGTGTGTACAGTGAGCCATGACAAAATGCTGATCACTCTAAGCTAAAGTAGATTTACATTACCATTATTACTTAGATTTAGATTTTTATTCTCAACTTTTATTCTAATTGTAACTAGGAGTATTAAGGACCTAACAACATCAGCCAATCATATGTCTTACTAAGAGCTAAACCATACACTTGAACTTCACTAGCTCAAAGTGGAAAGATAGCGAACTTAACCATAATTACTAGCATAATAACATTCTACAAATTACAATTTGGTCATGCGCTAGCACTCATAACTTGTATGGTAGAGTGTTGGGATACTCCACCGCTTACCATTGAGTTTGCACAACATGGTGCCTATATCAAGAAATTTTATGATGTGTTGCTTTGAAATGTCAATTTGAGAGTTATGTAACATTTGTTTGTATTTTCAAAACCTTTGAGGGGGGAAAGATGGCCCTTATATAATACAACATGGGTTGGCTTGAAACCTTGCAAGCTACTATGTTCTAACAATGGTTTTATACCTTAAACTCATGCCACATGTTTCTTATTTTCTTGCTTAAAATGTTTTATTATAGCCATCAAAATTTTGATAACTTGAAATTATTATAATATTCAAAGTAGGATTTTTTAAGGCATTTTCTTTTTTATGTTTTCCATGTAGCATTTTGGTGTAAAATGTTAGTGCCTACCCATGCAGGTCCTTGTCAACATAAGTTTTTAATATTCATATTTGCTTGCTAGCTATCACTATAATCTTTCAAAAGCTTCTAAGCTAATATTTTTGATAAGTGAAATGCCATCGTATGGAGAAATTTTTATATAAAAAGGAAGCCCGAGAAAACCATCTTCAAGAAGAAATTTAAATTCTACCATTATTTTTCAACAGCTTGAGGATCATAATTTTCATGTTAATCTTTCAACGGCTTGATTAATATGTGTAGAAACAAGAAATGTTTATTTTTCAATGATGTAATGTTTAATACTAACTAAAATTATATTTTTATTTTTTACCATCATATATTCTTTTATTTGATTTTTTATTCAACCTTTAAGCAATGTAGGATTTATTACTGAAATTAAAATACTTGTTTTTAATATAATTAAACAATAATTTAAAGAATGCAAATGACATGTCTTAATTATATCTTTTTATTAAAATGGAACTGTGTAATATTTTTTTATAGTAAATGAATAAATTTTAGAAAAGATTATTGTAAGAATAAATGTATTTAGTATCTAGATTTTGTAAATTATAATGAAACTAAAATTGAGGTTTTATTCAGTTCGAATACCCAATGGCTCTATGGCCATTACATTTGTATCATGAAAATTAAATTTTGACCCAACAAAGTTATCAACTAACACTAGATTTAACAAGAAAAGATTGTATATACTTTAGGGCAACTACAAGACATGTTGATCATTTTCAAAATCTTTTGACTTGTAGAGTTTACATGTGTGTTCTTATTTAGGAATTAGTATATATTTCATTTTTTATTCTAAAATAATATGGACATTGTTGTAATTTTTTGATGAATTGGTGAATGTTGCTAGATATAAATTCCAACTTATTTCATGCTAAATTTCTTGATTATGCACATGGGGAAAGATCCTTGAATTTATAGGGAATTAGGACCATTATTAACTGCATTTGTAGATCAACTCAAATTTAAGCAAAATAATTTTAAAAAATTCCTAATTTATCCTTATTCTCCTAACAAAAAAAAACTTCACATCACAAGTGTTTTTTCCTATGTTACATGCAATACTACAATTAAATAAAACAAGACTTGTGACCATTATTAATTACATCTACCCATTAATTCAAATTTAAGAAAAATAAGTTAAAATATTTCAAATTTGTCCTTATTCTCCTAATAAAACAAACTTCACATTACATGGATTTTTAAATAAAAAAATCATCAAAATGATATCATTAGTATGAAATACAAGTTTTTTATTTTAAACACTAACCTTGAAAGCAAAAGGTTTTATCATTTTTTGAAAAAAATCTATTTTTTAAATTTTTTATTTATGAATTAATGGGCGAATGCACCTTTTTTTGGCTGCAATTCATAAATTTTTTGAGTTATTTATCTACTTGTTTAGTGGGGTATGACTCTTCATCAGCCCCAAGAATAGCCCCTCAATGTTTGCATAAATTACAAGGTCATATCATGTTGTAATGCTTTGAAAAATTCAATTGAAAGCTACTACATAAATTTTCAATGTTATCTCTTATTTCTTCTTGTTCTCATATTTCTCCCCTTTTACCTTTATTATCAAGTTATCACTCTTATCCTTCATCCAATGTGAATCTACAAAAGGGTGCTTGTTATCGATTATCATTTGTTTCAGATCAACAATAGTTTACACAAGTTTTCAAGATGTCACAGGTAGGTAGAAGTTGAAAATTCATTTTTAAGATTTGATCTTTCTATGGAACTTATTTGCAAAAAAAAAAAAAAAACCTAAATTTTAAAGTTTCAAAGTGATCCTCTCTTCGTGAAAAATCAATTCATATATAGATCATCAACTTCTGAGCTTGCAATTTGTAGTTATTATAGTTTTTCAAATTGATCGTGACTCATGATCAAATAGTGGTATTGTAGGTATTCCAGACCACAAGATTACCATGACTTGTGATATTTCAAATTTCACATTTCTTGAAAATCGTAGCACATGATTTACTCATGGTAATTACCATGACATCATCACAACTCATAACTAACTCATGGTGTCAATTACGACTCGTGGTCAACTCATGGTTCATGAAAATTTACAACCATGACATATGGTTGACTCCTGGTTCATCATCAAAAATAAGGTAAACTCACCATAACACATGATCAAGTTATCAGACTATATAATCCTTAAATAAAATACACTCTTTGTTTTCGATCACCATGACTCATGGGAAACTCATGTTGTAATACCATGACTCGTGGTCAACTCGTGATACATGTTTTTTCAAATTGAATAAGTTTTCATCAAGTTTTATAGTCCCAAATCAATTCCTGCCTCTCCTTCATCAATAATGCAAAACATATGGAGGTTTGATTAGTGAACTTGATTCATGAAATGGCCTTGTATTTCATATTATCTTCAATAAACTCACACAAAGCTTGTTGATGAAATTGCAACATCTCATTGGAAACATAGGTAACAGATAATGAACTTTTGAGCTTAACAAATTACCTATTATGTATTCCAAATAATTTTTTTTCTTGCCTTCCATATTTAACCATAACTTTGTTAGAACCCATGGGATTTATGAATGTGCTTAAAATTATTCTGTATATCCTTCATAGAGTAATTTCAAGTCTTCAACCAATGCATCTATTAAAAATATCATCCTTAGTCTTTTGCATCTTCAAGAACTGCTTTAGAAATTTTAATCTATTTTGTTTCTATCAATTCCTAAGTATAATCAATAAACTCACAAATCACTTTTGCTTCTAGAGGAAGTAGATTATACTCTAACAAAAGCATGGAATAAGGTGTTTGAACTTTCACCTTTAATTTATCAAGTAAAAATATCTTTCTATACTCTTTTTATGGACTTCTAGATTTTTGTAATAAGACTTTGTTCCCAAATTATATGAAAAATAGAATAAATAATTATATGAAAAAATAATTTTTAGACATTCTAATCCTAGACTCCTAATACCTTATATTTTTTTTAATTATATAGACAACTTTTATTCTTGTGATCTTGCTATTTGATGAGTAGTGGAGTATCCAACACCCAACCATATGAAATACAAGTGTTCATGTGTAATCCCAGTCAAAATCCATAGATACGGCAATGTGATTATTCCAGCAATTAGTTAGAGTTCATGATCATTGTCTTCTCACCTAAGTTAGTAAAATCAATGCATATGGTTTAACTCACAATGAGGTATATGATAATTGATGTTGAATTGACCATTATGCTCCTACTAATCATGAAGCAAAAGTAAAAGTTCCTAAATCTAAGTAATAGCAAAACAAATCTAAACTATTTGGTCCTAATCTTCCAGTTACACCTTGGACTTCATGCAACTATTACTAGGATTACCAAGGACTACACTACTAGGTGTTCCAAGTGATAGTATTACTAGGTTGCCAAGTAGCTACACTTATGTGCTCAAGATCAATCGGACTCATTTTGCTTAATGACATTAAAAGTAAATTGCAAGGAATGATAAATATTAACTATGAAAATAGTAAACTAATTAGAAACAAAAATAAAACTAAGAGTTGCTACAATGATGTAGAGTAATCTTGATCTTTATTATCGGTCATGCAATGCATCCAGGAACATCATCCTCAAATAAAGATTTTGTTCAATTACAAAACATCACACTGTGGGCACACACTACTAAGTGCTAAATTTAAGAAAAAAAAACTAAAAAAGTTTTGTTACTAAGCTATCAAATCTACTATGGATCTGTGTGTCTAAGTGTTGCTTATATAAGATGGCATGCATCCCATGATATCTTTTATACAATAACGTATCTACAACATCATAGATACGAAATCGTTGACTCAAATTTTTTTGGATTTATCATACCCCCATCACTAACTGAAAACTCGTCCTCAAGTTGAAACAAAATGAGGTGGAGTTCCTTACAAAATTTGAAGGTATATTTACATGACACCAACTTCTATATACATGACTCTCTAGTGTCATAGTGGAGTTTACAAAAATGAACACATGACATGATAATTTTGACAAAAATCAAAAAGCAAAATCTAGCAAGGTTGAGTGTAGCCTCATGTTATTCCGAACGGAGGTGGCTCTTTCATAGGTTTCTTTTACTTGTCATCAAGCTTCTTAAATTGGTATTTGTTTAGGAGCACCTGCAACTTCTCTTCTTTCGTTCCTGGATCATTAATCGTTCATGCTAATGAACCAATGTTTAATGGATTCAACACGTTCCATGAACATGGTAGTTGCAAAAACATCTAATTGGCTTTAACGTACCACCCACAAAATTTCATCTCTCTTCTTCAAAAGCTATGGCCTTTTCTCTAAGTTCATGATAGTCTATTAATCTTCTAGCCACATTCACTACTACATCCTTTTACCCCTTGTAGCTAGCCTTAATTGCTTCTAGTTTTGAGTTTGCTACATGAATTTTTTGTAGAGCATATTTTCTATCTATGAACTCCCTTTCATATAAAGCATAAGTGACATCTACTTGTTGTTCTAGTTCATTTCTAGGCCTACCTGCTATTAACATGGCTAGATTAGCATAATGGAGGTTTGCTAATGCCATGTATTCTTTTAAGTCTTCTATCTATAGGTCTTTATTCTTCACTTCAACTTGATAGGTTTGGGCTATGTTGTCCAAGATGGATTGCCAATTAGGATTTTATGCTATAATAGAACTAATTTTGGCCTTTTCCATCTATATCTCTTTTTCATTTATTTGCTTGTACATGTCCACTTGGTCTCAAAAGTGTTTTTTGAGCCTTTCATGTTTCTTAGCCTCATTTTTCCAGGCATTGATTTTGATAGTTCATTTCTATCTAATGATGCATACCTCCTCCATAGAGAGGATTTTGTTTTCTCTTGCGGGGTGGCTCATATCTTGGTTGACTCTCATCAGATACTCTCTCAACTAATGGATGCTTTCTTCTAAAGTGTTTTTCTGCTTTTCTACTATGGTCAACATCATGTTTTCTTCAATGAGTTGTTTATTTTCTTCTTGTAAGGCAACAAGTGCTTTAACATGAGCATATAATTGGGCTTTGACTACTAAAGCTTTTCATACTACCTTTTCTTTGTCCTCTGCTATATTTTGTTGCTCTTAAGAAGCAAATTGATTTTCTCAGTTCTAAATTGTGCTATCTAATCTAGTGCTATGAACTGAGTCAGATCTTTCCTTTCTACTCTCAGGGCTATAAGCTCTTCTTACAATCTATAAAGCTCATTCTTAGCATATTCTACCCTAGTTTCGGCCATGATTAATTTTCCTTTGGTGGGAATTAATTTAAACTATGTTTCAATGATATCACTAGCAATATCAAATAAACTTTTCATAACTTGTCCTACTTGCAACAATCTATCTAACACATTTTCATGTTCTGCAAGAGTCATAGAGGTAGCAACTAGCATTTGAGCATCTCTAACTCTAGAAATATTAGATGGTGGTACAACAGATACATTAAAAGATTCTTTATGTGATCTATGATCACTTCTACAACTACCGCTGCATCATGGTGCTACATGACCACAACTGTGGCTCCTTCTTCTAATTCAAGCACCACTTGAAATAATATGATGTTCTTGGAAATCTATTGTGAGCACTAGGTATTTTCTCCTAGCTACAATGATATTTTTCCACTAGTAGGTTTGGTTGAAATGGTTGGTCTAACCACATCATCAATGACTTTGAATGAATTGGCCTCTTCTCTACTTCCCCAACTAATAATTTCTACAATTTTCTATAGATGACTCATTGAATATTTGTAATCTTGCAACGGTGGTGGTGGAGATTGTGATTGCTTCTGTTGTTGTCCTATGGGTTGGATAGTCTCCTCAGTGCCTAGTTGTTCTTCTAATTCATCCTTTTTGGGAGGCACTAGCTTAAGCATTTCAGAATAAGAAACATTCTATGCCTTCCTCAATGCATCATTTGTATACCCTTGAATACCAACTCATTTACATAACTTCCAGATAAGGCAAGGAAATGGAAGTGTTAACTTCCCTGCCTTCTTTTTTTTGAATTGCCTTTGGATTTCTATGAAGTAGACATGAGTGATGTTTGCATTGAATTTTTCCATTAATATTACACTCCCTCTAGCCACATATGTAGAGATTTGATTTAATCTCCTAGTAGAAAATAGGTGTTAAGTACCAATTTTAAAATAGATTTTCCTTTTGTAGTCAATTCATTATATTCTTTATCTTCCTTGCCATACACTTGTTGTTACCATAGCTTCCTCTCATCTATGTCAGATCTGGTTGATATTTGTGCCACTTTTGCTCCTTGATTAGGTACATTCAATACCTCTACAATTGCCTTAAGTTAGATATTGTTATTCCTTCAATTTTGACTATTGTATCAACTTCTTGATTTTTCTAAAACTAGAGTGTTTCTCCTAAATACCATTCTCCATTGTTTGTCAAAGTAGGCCACAAAGGAGATGACTAAAATTGGGCCTTAAAAAGCTTTTGGAGAAAATTTCAAAAATAGACCAAAGTTTTGTTCCACGATTACTGTCGACATGATGGACTTTTCTTGAATAGCCTGAAGGCATTCAAGTGATAGTGTAAGTTGTTGTCCTTGGACAAACAGTGGTGGAACATCTACTTCTACTTGAGCAAATTACTTTGTGGTAGGAGTTTATTGATGAATGTTGAAGGATTGTGCTTCCTGCTCTTCTTGTTCTACTTGTGGATTTTACTTGCTTGCTTGTCCTCTTCCATAGCCTCATGGTCTTTTATTTACTAGTCATGGGAGTTCTCCTTATGCTCCTCTTTTTGGGGTCATCTATAATCAATTAAGGGTTTGGAATTACTAGATTATTCTCATAAATGAGCAACAATTTGATACCTTACTCATACCCTTAGTTATATCAAGTTCTTAATTCATTATGATTGTAAAGTAAGAAAATTTTTTAATAACAGCCCCATTAGTACTTTTAATTAGTATGATCAATTAGAATTCTTAAAGTGGTTTTGGCCTTAACATGAGTGGTTTACTTTAAAAATTCTTAATATGTTTCATTAGACTTACCCCTATAATATATTCTATTTGGTAGCAATTTCAAAAAAATTGACTCAACTTTCCCTTACTAGCACCTCTCCCCCATCCCCCACAACTAAGGTGATCACTCCAAGATCACATAGATTCGAAGTCCACGTAAATTGAGGCAAGAATGAGCAAGTTATGGGCATTATAAGTTGAAGTGTTAGAGCTCTTAGCTACAAAGAAAAATTGGCAGCAACTCCCTTCTTATGGAATTTAGAAATAAAAAAAATTTCTAACTCCCCCATGCTATATATAGTATTTATGGATGCAATATTGTAAATGCAACATCGTAGATGTGATATCATAGGTACCTGTGATATTGTAGATACGATGTCACCATAGAAAAATCAAAATTTCTAAATGTGTTTCTTGGAAAAAATTAAGTCCTATAGGATAGTTGGAAGATATGCATCATGTTGAAAGGGTCTTGATATGGAGATGATGCTTCAGTTTGAAAAAATAAGCATTGAAAGTCTATGATTAAGGAATATTGGGCTCTAAAAGTATATGATGTATTGATGGAATGAATGAGAAAGACAACATTGTTGTATTATTAGAATAAATAGTGTAACTGACATGGGGAAGTGGAAGGCTCAAGATCATGTGGAATCACTTGGCAGGTATAAGATACAATAGTTATACAAGTGGATCCTCCCCAAAGTAGGTTCTAGCCCTTAATGCCCTTGTATAACCACCCCTAAAAGTGTCCTTAAGCACTTAAGGAGTTGAATCTAATGCATACTTGTTTCGCAAGGAACACACATGTTAGTACCACCAAATTGAAAAAATTAACTCTATGTTACATTAAAAAATCATAAGTTATGATTATTCAAGTAGTGAAATGAAATGAGTTTAGAAGGGATTGCAGAAATCAGAATGTGAGGTGTCTTACCATAGCCATAATGAATTCTTGTGTTTTATTATAGGTTAAGGTAATCATTAGCCTTTCTATACAAGATTCAACCCAAGCCCAAACCACATTCTAGTGACATCACATCATGTCATCTTATGGAATTACAATTGTCAAACTATCAATGTTACAATGAGTATTTTCACTTAGCATATTGTCCAAGGAAGGAGTTTATTCATGGCACTTTATTTTTATTTTGACATTTCTGAGAAGCCACCTACCTTCAAGCATGGGTAACATATCTTTCCAATGGGACCCCCAGAAACTTATTTTGTGCCCTTTATTTGTTATTTGTGTCAACCCTTTTAAGGTAGCTCTTATTTTACTCTTACTTCCATTTTTCATTAAATCTACAAGGATATAATATACCCTTAGTAACATGATAGAACTTACAATAATAATTCAAAAGAATCCACAAGTCCCCTTGATGTCATACCCTTTTCATTCCCCTTTGGTTCTTCACTTTTCTATCTAGGCATAATGATCACAAGTTTATTCTTAGTTTGTNAATGAAAAATGTTAAAGAATGTGAAAAATTGAAGAAATGAGAAAGTATAAAAGAATAAGAAAAATGTAAAAGAATGTGAAAAAATGAAAAAGAAAGAAAATGAAAAAGCACTTATTAATTCCTAGGTCATGATAGGAAGTCTCCCCCATGACTAAACTCTTGGGCAAGTGTTCGGAAAATGCTCCCCAAATTTCTTGAATCATACACTTTGGGTGGTTCTCTTACCATCTTTAGTGATTTAACTTTGTTATGATCATCCCATGTGATCTTGATGATAGTTGAATTTTGATCATCTAAATTCTTGTTTTTCTTTCCCATTGGTATGTGTTCATAAGTTAATATTTTCATTTTCAAGTCCTTAGTTCAAGTCATTTTCTTTGGATAGGAATTAGTAAGTGGTTCATGTGTATCCATGCATATGTTTAACAAATTAAGGTTCTCAGTTAATGGCTGTGGGATGTCTTTTGGTTTTGTGACTTCTACTCTTCTTTCTACACACATTTTTTCTTCATTATTACTGTGGACTGGTATGGTGTCTAAGCTAGTATTTTAAATATTCTATCCATTGTTGCACCCTTCTCCTTTAGCAATTATGCATGGAATTCTTTGTGTATGGATGGCTTCATGTTTGTCCTCTTTTGAGATCTCCATAGATAAATCTCTCATGTTTATCTTAGCATCAATGGTGCTAAGCCATTCCCTCCCCATGATAATTGGGCAGTCCTTATCAATATCCTTTACATCAATCACCAAGAAGTCTGCTAGGTAGGACCACCCATTGATAGTGGTCACTACATTATCAATCTATGCTAAAGGTATGGCAATAAACTTATCTGCAAGCTCAAACTTGATGTTGCATTCATTGAATGATGGTAGGCTCCATGTTTGATATGTGTTGTAAAAGATTAAATTAACTCTGGAACCTAAGTCTAATAAAGCTTTCCATTCTAGATTCCTAGCTACCTGTAGATAGATCAAAGGAACTCCTGGGTCAATTCACTTCTACAAGAGTGGGCCTACCCTAATCCACTTGGTAATAATTGCAGTGAGCATGAAAGTCCATATTTTCAGACTTGATGATGATGGAAGCTTGTCAAGAGTGAAAAGATTTGTTTTAGGAGAAGATATTCTTGATGAAGTTCTTATTCTGCCAACTTTTTCTAGACTCGTCCTAAAGAAAGGACATTTCTTTATTTAGCCCTTAACATTGCTACTAAGATCTTCCATTCATACATTTACTGCCCTTATAGCCTTTTTCTGCTATGGTTGTGATGGTAGTTCACCTTGCATTGTGGATGGTGGCACTAGTGGCAAAGGATTTGGGTTGGAATTTGAAAGATTAGCTATTTGCAAGTGCATGTGCGAGTTTAGATTAGTCCTTGGTGACATCAGTTCATGGTATTCTAGTGGGTGATATTGTGGATTTTGAAAAATGGCATTTGTTGGTGAGATTAGTGAAACATCATAAAAATTTCGAGGCCTCAACGGTTCGGAAAAATCTAGTGACTCAGGCAAGGAGTCGCGACAAGATGCAGCACAGTACAAATGAAATTCAGAAGACAAAATGAAACGATGGGTGCACGGCGGCGAGCCTTCCACTTTGCGAGTTTTCTATGTTTCAAAAATCTCAACATTTAGCATACTACGCTACATTACGCAACATAGCGTAACGCCACGTTACGCAACGTAATATCAAAGACAGTCCACCGTAGCATCAAAGATGGCAAACATTCAAGACTCTGACAACCCAGCAAAAATCTCAAGGCTTAAGCAATGATATGCAGCATGCTACGCATTTCAAGGGGTTTTCTTTCCTGGTTAAGGGGCCCGTTACGCTGCGTCACGTAGTGCGGCGTAATAAAACCCCGAAAGGGATTGATCAGAAACAGAGGAAGCGCGGCGACAATACTTCAACTTTTGCAGTTTTGTTATTTTACGTTGAATCACGCTATGATGCGTAATGTAGTGTAACGCAGCGTAATGTAGTGTAACGTAGCGTAATGCAAGTAACGACGACACAATTCAGACATTAGTAGTTCATATGCCACAATACGCTCTCTAGCGTATTGCAGTGTAATCAAAGGAAAGTTTGTTGCCAGAGCCCAAACAAGAGTGGTTTACAACGCATTACGCAGCATAGCATCGCAAGCTTCAACGAAAACACATCAGGTCAACGACATCTTATAAGTTCAGGACATGCGTCATCTAAACTGCGTTTTCCTCCTGACCCTAACCTTATAAATACTCTAGTTGACAAAGATCAAAGGGTTGACAAAAATTTCTCCTTCAAGGCTGGCAAGAGAGCAAAAAGAGGATCAGCGATCGTGAGAACATCGGAGGCAAGAACCCTTGATCAGAAACAGTCGGCTGATAGATATTCTGCCCTGGGTTAGACTTCCTTGCGCCCAGATTGGCTAGAACAAGGTAGATTGACCCTCGCTTGTTCCATCTTTAGATAAATTTCTTGCTACTGGCATGTGCTTCGTCCAAACCGAAGCCCGCCTGTAATCATTATATCCAACATATTGTGTTCATAAATCAAATCCCAGATCTTGTGGTTGTACTCTCTACAAATCCAATTCCTTGCATCCTATTTATACAGATTTGGTAATCACTCTAAATCATTTGCATCATTTTCAATTGTTTTTTTTTTGGATTAATAATATTACATTTCCTCATAAAGTGTCATCATTTTGCCAATAAATTATTACAAAATTTTTACTGATTAAGTAAGTCCCTGTCTAATCAACAAGATCGTTCAGGGCACCTCGGATTCGTTTCTTTCTCCAACATGGCCCTCGCACGAATCCGGGGTTAGAACTGTGTACACAGACTTTTGTTCGGTATTTCTAGCGATCGACGTTTTCCATCGTTACAGTTTTCTGCCGCTAGAAGAAGGGCCTTCATAGCCAATCCGCATTTTACAGGTAGTCTTATAAGCTGTCTATACCCATTGTCAATCAACCTAAACGTAATACCTCTAAGGTTGTTTACAAAATTGTGTGGTGCAGATCGGTCGCTTCGACGATTCCTTTGGAATCCTACAAGATAGAAAGCCCTGATTATTATCTTAGTTTGCCTTTGTCCTTCCGATCTTTACCCTTATCGTCATTATTTCCGAATAGCATAGAAAATGATTACATCAACCACAGCTGTTGACACTGTCAACCTAGAAAACCCATGGACCATGCAAGTTACACTTCCTGTGGTCGAGCCGCCAACTAGTTCGATGCGACCACGCTGCTCCCTCAGGCTTCAAAACAAAGATCCTTAGGGACACGCTCAACGCAGGGAACACTACAATTTCCTCTCTGCTAAGTAGGCGGCAAACCTGCCCATGTATCCATAAGAATTCGAGGAAAAGCAAGAGTACAAGTTCATGTACTGCAATGGGAAGGAATTTATTCCTTCACCTAACGCTACTGTGCCCCTGACAGATCAACAAAAGTGGATCCTAGATCAAATGTTGATGGCAAAGACATCGCCAGAACAACTAGAGGTGTTGTTCCGTGATGAAACGCTCCATGATGGGCAAGATGATCTAGAATCTCACTCTGAAGGAGGCAGTCATGCTGATTTCGCCATCTCCACGACGTCCTGGGTAAATCCGTTGTTCATGGTCACCACGCCTCTGACATTATCCAATACCAATCGAGTCTCGCATTCGCCGTGCTTACATTTTCTATCTCCGACTATACTTCCGGGCAAAGGTCCATCACAAATCATTCTCCAGTAGGTGCAATTACCTAATCCACCTCATCGTACACCTGCGCCTGTGTCACTGCATGTGCACGCGATACCTACGTCGCAACTACCTACAACATCAACCTTACTCCCAATTCACACGACAGGGCCTACCACCACAGCATGGTGGGCTCCCAACATGTCTCTTATTGCCCATTCTGCGCAAATGCACTATCATCCCCATCATCAAAGCCAAGTCCCACAAGCGCTAAACCCAGTTACAGGATCGCGGCCCATGCCCCTGGTTACACAAATAGCATACCCAATGGCGCAGCCAATGGTGGTTGCCCCATCTGCACCAACTACTGGATGGTGAATGCCACAAGCAACACTGCCTACAGGGACTATCCCGATAGCACCTACCATCGGCCAAGCCGTTGCCTCCGTTCCGCCACCCGGTGTGGTTCCTCCTGTCATTCCATAGATGACCTCGTCATCTATGGGTCTAGATCAAGCCTTCTAGCTCATTCAAACCCTTATAGAGGAGGTCAAACGTCTTAAGGTCGTTGGTTCCGACACGGTGCAAGTCATGAATTTCTACCATGACGATCCTATTAGTCCAGCAGTCCCATTCCTGTCGTTGCCACCTAGGATGCCCCTTCCCCATTTCACAAAATACAATGGAGAAGGTGATCCCAATGCCCACCTCGTCACCTTCAGGTCAGAGTCCTTATTGCTGCAACAATGGCTGCATACTATAATCCGTGTCTTTGCTATGTCCTTAATGGGCAAAGCTCTGGACTGGTATCGAGCACTTCCACGTGCTTCCATTTCAACTTTAGAAGAGCTACTAACCCAGTTTGTGACTCGTTTCAAATACAACCTGAAGCCGGAAGTCATGCTGGACCAGCTCATGGGAGTTAAGCAAGACCCGCTTAAGTCGGTCGAAAAGTTCATATAGCGCTGGAGCGCTACCTTGAATGAAATCCGCGAACCCATCGTGGAAGCCCATCTACTGGCAATCTTCAAGGGAATGGTCAATGACTTCATCAAGTCTAAGCTGTATTACCTCGCTCCTCGTTCCCTCAGCCAAGCCTTTGCTCAGACTAAGAACATCCAAGACGCGGCGAAGGCTAATAAAGATCCGGCGTATGTAGTCTACAAAAAAACCCATAGCAAGGGTAAGGATAAAGGCAAAGCCGTGACAATGATAGTAGCGGCGGTTGCTGAGGGGGCCAAGAAAAAAAACAACAAGAAGAAAACGACTGCGGAGCCTGCCAAGCCGACAACTAGCTCAAATGGCGCCAATCAAGAAGCCCCTTCTGCCCCCGAAGCACCCCCACAACCAAGGCCAAAATTTGAGCGTAAGGACCGCTCAAATTACGCAACTCTACCTGTGAAGCCTTCAGAACTTCTGAAGCAATTACTGGGAACCGGTCACATTTGACACAAGGCANAAAAATCAAATCATGCATGTGTATCAAGACCCATTAAATGCAAATAACACAGGGTACACAATTAACGTGGTGGGAGCAGAGGGCAATAATCGGGCATAGCCAAAATAGCCTTTTGTGTTGCGAACGCATCCTCGCTCTCCTCGAACAATGGATCCATTAGCATTGACAAGTGGTGCTCCAAGGTAACCTTTTATCCTTTGAGCCCCTCTCTAGACAACTTCTCGACAACCTGCTGTTGGTAAAGCTGCGGCCCAGCCCGCGCCTACGCCTAAGGCTCCCTTTGTCATAAGGGCGCCAAAACCATCAACTGCCCCTCTTGTGCAGGGGCAAACCTCCAAGTCAATCCCCCGATCCCAACTTAACGAAAAAGGAGAAGGAGGTATGACAACTGGTACGGCCAAGGATCGTCTTACGCTGGGATTTCCCAAGCCTAAACCCCTTGCTTCTGTACCCTTTGCCCCATTTTCTAAAAATGGCAAAGTTACGCAAACGCAACCATCTCCTCCAAGCCAAAAGAAACAAAGCCCTCGACCAAATATCACTCCTCCCTGAGAAATTCATCTCTTAGGACGAATGGAAGAGGAAAAGGGTGACAAGCAGCCAGATCGTGGGCGGGATCTCTTCAATGCCTTTACGCAAGTCAAACAGGCTCTAAAACAAAAAAATACAACATTGAGCCTCTATGACTTACTCATGACGTCACAAAAACATCGTGAGGCTATGGTTCGTATGCTGACGTCCATACCCGTGGACGAAAGCCTGCCCGCAGATGAAGAAGCAATTCATTCCATTATGCTTCCTCTCACGGCTGAGAAACCTAGGCCTTCTTTGTTGACCTTTCATGACGAATCCATTAAGGATGACCCAGAGAAGGGTCAGGTGACAACGGCGTCCATGTTCATCACCATCCGGGTTAGCCAACACCAAATTCGGAGGGTGCATGTGGATGATGGGGTGGCCGCTAATATCATCCCATATCCCATAGTGGATAAGCTAGGACTGATCAATGAGATCATTCCTACCACGACGTCATGTTTAAAGTCATTCAACAGGGCATGAGTGCAAGTCAAAGGCACAATGCATATCAACTTTGTGGCAGGGGAGCAGTTCCCGACAAACGCAACGTTTATTGTCGTCGAAGAGATGCTTGGCTTCAACTTGATCCTGGGGAGGTCTTGGTTGTCCCAACTGAGGGTATTTTCATCACCTATCCATTAGGAGATCCATCTACCCTATGCAGGAGGAGAAGTGATCATCCACGGTGATGAAATAACCCCTTAGGTTGTTAACGACATAGAAACGGAACAAGCGTCGAAAATCGAAATGTCTGACGATCAATCCCCTGTCCGAATACTCGAACAAGCCAAAACAGTGGCTGATGATAGCCTAACTTGGGCCGAATTACCATTGCCAGAGGAAGATTGTGATGTGAAGGATAAGGATCGTAAATCCCCTAGTCTTTACGCATCACCAAAAAAAAATGATCAGGAAACAATTACAGAGCTAGCTAGTAAACTTTGTCATCTAACTACTGTACAGTTTACACGTATTTTCTTTCATCACCTCTCCTATCTTTGCTTTACAAACACCCATCTCATTTTTACGCTTACGCTCATTCCTTGTGTTTCCACCAACTACTCTCATTTACACTTATGTTTTTACGCTCCCACTAGTTATCTTTGTTGCTCTTAACTTTATCTACCACTAATCATGTATGCTTTGCACTTAAACTATTCATGGCCCACAATGGCCTTAAACTATTCAGGGCCCGAAATGGCCTTAAACTACCCATGGCCCGCAATGGCCTTAAACTATTCAGGGCTCGAAATGGCCTTAAACTACCCATGGCCCAAAATGGCCTAAAGCTACTCACGGCCCGAAATGGCCTAAAACTAATCACAGCCTGCCATGGCTTAAAACTGGCGATTTAATGTTATTTATTCTTTCACACACCATATGTCCATGGCCTGCAATGGCCTTTAACTGTCCATGACCCGCAATGGCCTTAAACTACCTGTTTAAATCATAGTTTACACTTGAACTATCTAGGGCCCGAAATGGCCTAAAACTAGTTACTTTATTTACGCTTTGCACCCGAATTATCTAGTAGCTCGCAATGACTTTAAACTAATAACTTCATTTATGCTACATGCTTAAAACTATCTGCCATTTCTCATAGCATCAAAACCTACTTATTTACGCTTTGCATAAAATGAAAATAGTAAAAGAACATTAACTTAGACCAAATTTGCATTAAAGTGTCAAAATAAAATATTGTCTTTTGTTTCGTCCCATCATAAAAAATGAACTGTGGCTAGTATAGCCACACTATGCATCTCCTTTGTCCCCACTGTTACTCGTATCCCTCAGCTCATTCTCCATCCCGAGCAAATCGTCCTCATAGGGGCCACCTTTTTCAAGTGGCATTTCTTCGTGAAAGTGGTCCTCCCTGTCAGGCTCTTCTGTATGAGGTTGTTTGCCACGGCGTTGATCATCACCATTATGCTCTATCCCCTGCAAAGCCTCTTCGTGAGGACCGTCATCCATGTTATGTTCGTCTCGCTGAGGAACCTCCTCAAGTCGTTCCTGCAATTATACATAACACGCATACTGACATCACGATCAAAACTAGGTATGACAAGAAGCATAATAAGGCAACCACTCACCTGTGACGATCCTGCATCAGTAGCAAACGGGATTTGTTCTAAGCCAATCCACAGACGTTGCATGATTTCGTCCTTGGTAAGCTCAAACCAAACCCCATCCCCTAGATCGACGTTGGCCTTGACCTTCCCTTTCTCCACAGGAGTCCAACGAGGTGGTTCAGGGAAGAAGGAAGGAATGGTTGTCTCTCCCCTAGGAAGGGTCATTTCCCTTTTTGGGGAGGCACTTACTGTCACCTACTCTTGGAACTTTTCAAATGCACTAGAAGCACCAATAACGTCAAGGAATAATCGAAGAGACTAAGCCTCGACAGCAGAGTCCCTGTAATGTTGACGATAGGCAGTGCATTCTCGCTTATAGACATATTTGTGGTCTTTCTGCGTCTGCCCCCATTCTTGCACACTCGCACTAAAGTCCTTCCAGTCTTGATTTTTCTGAGCCAGGAGATCCATTTGCATCCGCTACTCGACTAGTTCACGGTTGGTTTGGACACTATTCTAGACGACTGTCCAATAACGGGCGTAGTCTACAACAGCCGTCTGTCAATCCTCGTTGCATGTCCCCTGACCTTGCAAGAATTTGTTCCGTAACCTCAAATCCCCCACTTCATCATCTAGAGCCACCCTCTCTTTCTTCGACCTTTGCAATCTCTTCCAAAGGTCTTCGTTTACACTTTGACATTCCCACAACGAGCGAGTCGAGCGTATCGCACATTTATGCATCTCATCGTAAATGCTGCGCAGCATGACGATCGCTTCCGATGAAGGTTCGGTGGTGTCTAGATCAATAGGCTCCAACAGATCCCATCTGAGTCGAGCTCCTAATAACATAAGATGGCGGTTAGACATAATTAGGTAACATAATACCACAATGGAACAACTTCTACGTAATGATCGCGATGTACCCGCTTCAGGATCGATTTGCTCCAAGCGATCGATCATATCTTGAACGACCCCTTCCATGAAAGCGAATTTATCAAGAAATTCGCCCCAAGATTGAGTCGTCACTATTGACAAGTGTACGTCCTAGTCACCTATTACACAAAAAAAGTTCCATGTGAGGACATAATTGAAACATTGCAATGACCAATATAACCTTTAGAAGAAATTGCCTAGAGTCGAGTACGCTATAAAAGTTAGCCTCACAGAGTCACAAATCATTTACCTCTTCTTGTCTGGGCTGAAGGGACTTCAGCATCTTCTACTGTAGATCCCTTCTCGCGCGCGGGAACCTGCACGCTGCTCATCGTGTTGACTGCAGCCTCTTCTTCCAAGACTGGGGCCTCTTCCTCGCGCCACAAAACCATAGCCCCTATTTCAGGGGTTAACCTTTCCACGACCTTCTCCTTCGCTGTCACACAATGTTTTCAGTTAACACAGAATTTTGCTCTAGTTCAGTAAATTATGAGGTAAGAGTGTCTATATCCAACATAACTATAACTATTATCACATTCCTTCACTTACTTGTTGGAGGATTACTCCTCTGAAACTTGACCTGCATCTTTTGCCTCACACCACTTGCTGGCTCGGCAGACTCCTCGGTCAAACGAGGCTTCTTCCAAGGCACCGACGAGTCCACTATCTCAATTGCCAAGCGCTTCCCCCTCGACGCATCACTAGTATAGGAAGGGAGCGCCCCACCCACACTGTCTTGACCCCGCGTTCGATGCGCCACCATGTTTTTAGTCGTTATAGACAACAACTTCCCGATCCCTTCAGGAGAGTCCTGCGACCGGACAATGCCAAAAATATGGGAAATCCATGGTTTAGAAATCTGGTTGTGGTCCTGCTGCACCCAGACTCCATTTCTTTGGACTACCAAAAACTCGGCAAAGCGCCGGAAGCAAGCTATGAAAAAGGCAAAATGCACATTGAAACGGGACTCAAGCTTCTTGCGAAGCTTGACCATTTCAATGCGCAGGCCTTCGGCAAAATAGCTAGCTCAATTAAATCACGTCCCCTCCTCCATGACCTCTCGCATAATGCAAGTTTGCTCTATGATGAGGAATCTCCCTTGGGAGAGTGTCTTGGGGAAGGCCCGAGCTCGAAAAAGGGGGTAAATGGTGTTGGCCACCTCCAACTCAATCCCTTCGGCAGGAATTCCTTTGACCTCCTTCTTAACCCCTAGCCACTCCTCTATCTCTTCCTGGTACTTGACGCTCCTCTTCGATTTCTCCTCTATAAGAAAGCCATCGAAGGGGACCCCAAAGAGATCGGCGAATAGCTGAGCGTCGATGTCAAAATTTACGTGCACATTACGTACACGTATGCAGAGACGCTCAGCTTCTTCGCTGAAGGAGTTGACTAAGGTCAACATTTTGCCTGCAGTAACATCAAGAGTTATGGCCAAGAACAGGTCCATTAGTCTAGCCTCCCGGAGGTTATTGGTCAAGAAAACTAGGGCCGCTCTATGGCCAAGCCAGCATTGTGCCTCCTTTATGTCACCATAGCGGAAAAAGATATTGTTCGCATTGTGACCGAAAGCCATGATCGTAATCTCCCGTGATTCCCTGACTACACACACAAAATAATAGCTAAGTCGAGATAACAAAAAAAAAATAAGACAACTTCACACATCATCACTAGCTAATAACATTGACATAATTCGTCATCATAACAAAGTTTACCAGGTCTAAATGGAAAAGGAAACGGAGGGATTTTCCTTCGCACATCGGCAACAGTGAGGGGAGGATCCAAAGTCCATTCCCTATCCAACCATCCAAGATTTTTACATCTAGAAAAGAAGTTAGCATAGCAGGTTGGGTATTCTAGAATTTCAAACACTAGTTGTTCCATGACAGCGGCCCGTACGTTGCTAATAGCGATAAACTCACCTATAGCCTTTTCAATCAATGACAAGATATCATTATTGCCCAGGAGACCGCTATCATTGATGAAGAATCTACATCACAGAAAATGGGTGAATTCTTTAGGCTCAACATAAATTTAAATAGTAGGTAGCGCGTTGCCACACATCGAAATGATACAAATTTAAATTCTTACCCGCCGACGTAATACACGATACCAGGTGGGTTCTAGAAATAGGTTGTGAGGTGACAGGCCACGAACAGAGTATTGTAGGAATGATAGTAGTTGAATCTGGGCACCTCCCAGATCCAACTCAAACATCTCAAACCTTTGGGGCTCTGTTCACGGTCTTGCACCTGCGCAGTCTTAATCCTGCCATCCGTCAGGAACACTAAGGCACTCTGTGTTGAACCAACCAGTAGCGTCTCCAAAATAGCAACAGCTACATCGCCTAGTAGATGCGACCAGACGATTACACTGTAGTTACGAAGCAGAAATTGCAAGAACCCCCACGCATCCCTTCGGAACCACACCGCCTCCTCCTTTATACGAGCATGAGGAGAAGGAACATTGGCCGTGGGGACATGCATGCAGCAAAGAACGCCCACGATATCCAAAATGATTAGGATGGGCTTTAGCATAATACTGTACAGTAAAAAAAACATATTACCGTTAGACAAAACATTTAGACATGAACCTTTTTCATGCTAAATTAGGGTTTTCCTAATTCCTAGAAAATTACAGATTCCACTAGAAACTCATTGCCAGAACCACCCAAACCCTTGCAACAGCGTAAGGTTTGTCCATGACAACGGCGATGAAAGAAACACTACGTATTACTCCAGTGTAACATGTAATTTTTACGAGAATAAAGGAAAAGAAAACAAAACCCTGATTATACTATCCACCAGCTATAATAGCTAGGTTTTTCGATTATATACGACATTCGCTCAGTCTTACTCAATGTTACCTAAACCCTCGTAATGATATGAGGTTCATCTCTTACAGTGAAGACGAGGGTAATATCGCAAACCACAATAGCTCAACCCGCGTAAACAGATACTAACCCTCAATGCAACATACCCATTCAGGAAAATAACATACAACCACGACGCTACAACAAATATAATAGTAGTGCAAAAAGGTAGACGACGACTTACCAGTTATGTGGAGTAACTTCCCGAGCCTTGACTCTAGCCTACGAAGCCCGCTACAAACTCTCCTGCACTTCGTCAATCCCGACCAGTTTAGCGTTCTTCCCCTTGACCTTTGGTGCCATGGTTGCAATCGAATGAATTTTCATAAAATCCTTTGTTTACACCTTGCTTCTGCCCCTTTTCTGCTATAGCCAAAATCCAAATTCGTTATATCTGTAACCTGTTTTGAGTATGAACTATCATTTGATAAACAAAATGCTTGAAACTAACTTTTCTTTCTGCTCGATCGATGCAGAACTTTCCCGAAACGCCGGTGTCAGTATGACATGAAACGCAAAGATCAGGGCATTAATTTTGTAGATATCGTGTAGATTGCGGTCCGAAATGACCCTAAACTAATACATTTATCATCTTGTAATCTGGGCGCATTAACTACGGTCTATACAGAAATTCAAATTTCACGACACGCTAGACTTGCCACGTTGCATCTTTCATTTTATCTCATACGCCAGCATCTAGGAAGCTGAGCTCGTCATTGTTTTACAGACCAGACATATTTGTAACGGTCCACTAAGACCTTAAATTGGAAGCCTCTTTAATATGCAACACTGACACAATGAAAACAAAAACAAACTCTTATTGTTCAACAAATTGGCAGAAAAACGATGTAACAACTTCCTTTTTGGCATTTTTGCAAGGCGATTCGCAAATGGATGCAGATTTATCCGCACCATTAGCCTTAACAGGCCCATACGGGGAGACCATTAGACAGCTTAATTAGCCGCTGATAGAAACAGACCCTTCCCTTTGTGACGCAACTATAGCAACATCGGAAATATCCCCAGATTGGCTAGAACATCTGGCCCGAACGCTAGACCTGGAGGCTGGTGATGTGACCGAGGACCCTCTCGACGAGGTCCCTGTGGTTACGCACAAAGGCAAAAATAAAACTCTTAGGGTTAGTTCCCTCCTAGACTGACAGACACAGAGTGGCATAACGCAAGTGCTCCAAAACAACGCTGTTGTATTTGCATGGTTATATGAAGACATGCTAGGATTAGACCCGAGATTAATACAACATAACATAATTTTAGACCCACGCATCAAAGCAATTAGACAGAAGGCACGAAAAATTAAGTCGAAAATCGCGTTAGCAGTGCGTAATGAAATCACCAAGCTATATCAGGCTGGTTTCATTCGCGTAGTTGATTACTCAGACTGGGTGTCCAACATCGTAGTTGTTACTAAGAAAACGGGAGGCATACGCATCTACATAGACTTCCAGGATCTAAACAAAGCTACGATTAAGGACAATTTCCCGCTACCAAGTATCGATCAACTGATCGACACAACAGCTGGTCACATGCTTCTATCCTTTATGGATGGTTTCTCAGGTTATAATCAAATTCGCATTAACCCAAAGCATCAATTGACCACAACATTCATGACGCCCTAGGGGACCTTCTGTTACACTATGATGTCTTTCAGGTTAAAAAACGTTGGGGCAACGTATCAACGAGCCATGACATACATCTTTAGCAACTACCTTTTAGGGAGATTGAACAACTACGTAGATGACATAGTTGTCAAGTCTATAAAGTCCAAAGATCATTCAGAAGACCTAGAGTTAGTCCTTAAATGATGTCTTAAGCATGACTTACGGCTCAACCCAAAGAAATGCGTATTCGGAGTCAAAATCGGATGCATGTTTGGGTTTGTGGTATCAGAGACTGGCATCCGAGTCGACCCCGACAAAGCTAAAGCCATCGTCGATTTAACGCCACCTACAAACCTCAAAGAACTACGTGGGTTGCAAGGTAGACTACAGTTCATCAGGCGGTTCATTTTAAAGTTAACAGATAAATTACATCACATGCAACACCTTCTTAAGAAGGGTGTTAATTTCGAATGGACCGATGACTACCAGCGTGCATTTGACGACTTAAAAAGGAGCTACAACATTTACCAACAATTTTCCCGCCACAAAGGGATCAACCTTTTTACATTTATCTAGCTAACTCAGACATGTCTATAGTTGCGTTACTTTGCCAAAAAAAGAACGATGGATCAGAAACCCGTATCTATTACCTCAGTCACGTCCTATTTGCGTACGAAACAAGATACAATGAAGTGGAGCGTAACTGTTTGGCATTAGTTTTTGCACTTAAAAAATGTAGGCATTATCTTTTCCGCAGTCAGGTCAACATAATTTATAAAAACAACGTTCTGCGGGCTATCTCAAACAACTTATATGAGAGTAGTAGGATAGCTTGTTGGAAGGCTATCATAGTCGAATTTGATTTACATTATGTCGGCCAATCGTCCACCAAAGGTCAGGCTATAGCTAACCAGCTGGCGACATCGCCTATTAAAGATCAAGTTACGATAGAGCCAGAATTCCCGGATGAGCATGTACATAGCTTAAGCCCTGTGTAGACAGGCCTCGAAGCGACGTTATACTTCGACGGAGTTTCAACTACTAGAGGCGGCAGTACTGTTGCCGTTATTACGCTTACCCTTGAGGATGTGCACCCATTGGCTTACCGCCTGGCCTTCTCTTGTACGAATAACATGGCAGAGTATGAGGGGCTCCTCAGAGGATTGTTGACAGCCAGAGAACTCAATGTTCAACACCTGGCGATCTGAGGCGATTTGATGCTCGTCATCAATCAAATCACAGGAGTCTACACCTGCAAAGCTATGCATCTACAGCCCCACTACGATATGGTTAAAGATCTCCTGAAACAATTTGTGATGATCGATGCCCAACATGTGCCATGTAATGAAAACGTTGTGGCCGATGCACTGGCAACACTGGCACTAAACATGCCACCATACTTGTTTGCCACTTGGCCCACTTTAATGATAGAATGTACAACGCCTGTCATTCAAGCAATGCAGATTTCTTCATTAAATGCGGGGGGAACGCCAGAATGGTATGACAACATTAAAACTTGCCTTCTGCATGGCGAACCACCGCACGAGCTAACGCATGCACAAAAGGACGCAGTGCGCAAGCGTGCCAAGCAATACGTCATCATTGGAGACAGCACTCTCTGTAGACGCACTTTCGATGGAGTATTGCTCACCTGCGTTAATAATGATTAAGCACAATAGATAGTTAGCGAAGTCCACGAGGGGTTATGTGGAGGACACGTAGCCTCGCAAGCCATGGTCGCTAAAATTAGACACCTAGGGTACTATTGGCCGTACATGGAAAAAGACTACCTTGCCAAAGTTAAGATGTGTGATACGTGTCACGTTACGCAAACCTAATACATGTGTTACCAACCGAGTTACACACTACTCAGATTACTTGGCCATTCCAACAATGGGGACTAGATATCATAGGTCCCATCACGCTTAAATCTTCCGCAGAACATAGCTTCATTATCACCGCCACCGAGTATTTTATGAAGTGGGTTGAGGCTATCCCCCTATGAAAGATTACATCTCAACAAGTTTGCCATTTTATCTTAGACAATATTGTAACTAGATTTGGACTCCCTATGACTATTGTGACTGACAACGGGCCACAATTTAGTAGCACAGAAACCAAATCTTTCTGTGATAATCTTGGTATCAAGCAATCTTTTTCTTCATCTTATTACCCGCAAGAAAATGGTCAAGCAGAAGCGACAAACAAGGTAATTATCAATTTACTTAAGAAGATGCTCAGCAATAACAAAAAAAGATGGCATGAAAAAATCCTCTACATGCTATGGGTGTATCGTACAACGTGCAGAATAGCTACAGACAGGACGCCCTACAGCCTAGTCTACGAATCTGAAGCAGTGTTGCCCTTGGAATTATAGGTTCCCTCATTGCGGATGGTCCTATCCACGGTTATAAATGAGACTCAACATAATGAGTCTAGAATCGTGGATTTAGACTCAGTGGAGGAGAAACGCATCGAGACGCTTGACACCATCGAAAGATATCAGGATAAACAGAGATAGAAGCATCGGCACAACCTGCATCAACGAGCGATCAAAAAAGGAGACTTAGTTCTCAAGGCCATTCGTGAACCAGTAGGCAAGTTCTTTGCAAACTGGGAAGGCCCTTTCCTGGTCATCGACGCATGCAGCAACGGACCATTCAAGTTAGCAGATATCGACGGCAACGAGTTATCAAATCCAGTAAATCATCTATATTTGAAGCGGTACTACATTTGAAGATCAACTCAGCTCAAACACAAGGTAACAAACGTCTGCTATGACGTAAAATTGGCAAAGATGTACACGTCCGCTACGACAAAAAACTGGCACTTCTTGCACACGTCCGCCAAGACGCTAAACTGGCGAAGCTTTCGACCATCTGCCATGACGTGAAACTGGCAAGGTAAGCATATGTCCGCTAAGACACTAAACCAGCACAGACTTGTCCCTAGGTCATGACATAAAACTGACACCCACAACACGATCTGGTGGGACCATAAACCAACTCTTCCACCATCCGCTACGATGTAAAACTAGTAGGTTCCAGTCTGCCCAGACGTTAAACTGGGACCACGGCCTGCTGAGGCTTAAAATTAGCAACAACAGTCAACCAAGACTCAAAACTAGAATCTGTCGAGCAATTCATGAAGCAAGGAGCATGGTCATTCTTGCACAACATCTCGACCAGATGGAACGGGTAAGGCATTGGGACAAACGCAACACTGTTACCCCACCAGCATCCTACTGATTCCTCAGAAATGCCGAAAAGCATACTACTGACCCCTCGAAGATGTTGCTACGACAACCACTCTGTAGCTGCAACTCCTTGGATCAACTTCCTCACTTGGGGCCCCAAAAAAACTGTGGTCATCCATAGTCTCAACGGCCTCCATCCATTGCCGTCACCAAACTCCGACTTAGCAGATCCATCTGACTTGTTCTTTGCCCAGTCATTTGAGCAAGATGAATCTGGCTGTCGACGGCGGTTTCATGAACCGCGGCATCAACATTGGGACGCTTGTTCCCTATTACGATCCCTGTTTCATGGCCTACGCTCTTCTTTTCGCTTTGGATGGCGCTTGTTTCAACAACCTCCCTCCTTAGCGATTAGGACGATTGCTTCTGTGCTCTGCTCTCTGTTATGTTTTGCAAGTTACTTGCTACAACAGCGTTGATTGAGAATGAATTCATTAGAAGGTGAGATGTCGCAATGTCCTGAAGTGGTTGCTTAGACTAGCCTAGCCATCTAGGAGTGCAAACCCTACCTCTCTCTCCATCAGATGCATTACTTCGTTTTCTCCTCCCTTTGTCCTCATGACTGTCTTTACCCCCTGTTTTGCTTGTACAAAACATGAACATTCAAGCAAACTCTTTCGCATCTTCGTGTCCATGAACTGGCATACCACAACTCGCCCAGTGGAATGTAATTCACAAAAAATGGGGCAAAGCTTGGCAAAATGGATGTAAAACAACTCATCCAGGCCACACAGGCGTAACACAACTCGTTCGCACAAGCCCTTTATATACAGTATGACGGTGTAACCTCTCGCAAATACATTCGAAGAAGGACGCTATGACATTTTCGCAAAAGTTTCATGTTCACGTGCTTGAGTCTTCCCCGAACCTGTCTTCCCTCACATCTGTAAAATCCCTCCTATGCTTCCCTCCCTTCCCTGCCTTTACACTTCCAGGTTTTGATAGAGCAACATTTGAGTAATCTCCAATGGACGTTGTTGGTTCCTTTACCTCTTTGGTGTTTCGTATTCTTTCTCGACGTCTTTCAGGCAAGCCCTCTAAACGTCAACAAAGAGGGGCCATTGAAACACCATAAAAATTTCGAGGCCTCGACGGTTCGGCAAAATCTAGCAACTCAGGCAAGGAGTCGCGACAAGGCGCAGCACAGTACAAATGAAATTCAGAAGACAGAACGAAACGATGGGTGCATGGCGGCGAGCCTTCCACTTTGCAAGTTTTCTATGTTTCAAAAATCTCAACATTTAGCATATTACGCTGCATTACGCAACATAGCGTAACGTCGCGTTATGTAGCGTAATATCAAAGACAGTCCATCGCAGCATCAAAGATGGCAAACATTCAAGACTCCAACAACCCAGCAAAAATCTCAAGGCTTAAGCAACGATCTGCAGCATGCTGCGCATTTCAACGGGTTTTCTTTCCTGGTTAAGGGTCCCATTAGGTTGCATCACACAATGCGGTGTAATAAAACCCCGAAAAGGATTGATCAGAAATAGAGGAAGCATGACGACAATACTTCAACTATTGCAATTTCGTTATTTTACGTTGAATCACGATATGATGCGTAATGTAGTGTAACGCAACGTAATACAAGTAACGACGACACAATTCAGACATCAGTAGTTCATATGCCACAATACGCTCTCTAGTGTATTGCAGCGTAATCAAAGGACAATTTGTTGCCAGAGCCCAAACAAGAGTGGTTTACGACACACTACGCAGCATAGCGTCGCAAGCTTCAACGACAACACATTAGGTCAACGGCATCTTATAAGTTCAGGACACGTGTCATCTAAACCACGTTTTCCTCCTGACCCTAACCTTATAAATACTCCAGTTGACAAAGATCAAAGGGTTGGCAAAAATTTCTCCTTCAAGGTTGGCAAGACAACAAAAAGAGGATCAGTGATCGTGAGAACATCAGAGGTGATTGGCAAGAACCCTTGATCAGAAATAGTTGGCTAACAGATATTCTGCCCCGAGTTAGACTTCCTTGCGCCTAGATTGGCTAGAACAAGGTAAATTGACCCTCGCTTGTTCCATCTTTAGATAACTTTCTTGCTGCTGGCATGTGCTTCGTCCAAACCGAAGCCCGCCTGTAATCATTGTATCCAACATATTGTGTTCATAAATCAAATCCCAGATCTTGTGGTCATACTCTCTACAAATCCAATTCCTTGCGTCCTATTTATACATATTTGGTAATCGCTCTAAATCGTTTGCATCGTTTTCAATTTTTTTTTTTTTTG
>MNCI01023306.1:0-10604 GCA_015680685.1 Gnetum montanum | reverse complement strand
ATTACATTTCCTCATAAAGAGTCATCATTTTGCCATCAAATTTTTACAAAATTTTATTGATTAAATAAGTCCTTATCTGATCGACAAGACCGTTCAAGGCACCTCGGATTCGTTTCATTCTCTAGCACGGCCCTCGTATGGATCTGGGGTTAGAACTGTGTACACTGACTTTCGTTCGGTATTTCCAGGGACCGACATTTTTCGTCGTTACCATTGGATGCTGGACATAGTATCCATAAATATTAGGTTGTGTGTATGGATACTATTGGTGCAACGATGGCATGGCCCATGATTACGATGGTTGCCACTGCTGATGGTAGTGCTCCTGTAGCTGCAGCAAGGCTCCACTAGAATAGTACATTGGTTAAGGTTGTTTTCTATAGTTACCTTGAGGATAAGGTAACCATTTTCTGTATGCCCTAGTTTTTCCAAATGTACCATAAATGGACAACATCCCTTAGAATGTTCATACTGACACACGGTACAACCTTCATCATCTATGGAGCCAGTGTCTGAGTACCCAGGTACTAAAGCAACTTTTCCCTTTTGTCCAAATTCCTTCTTCTTCTTTTTGTCTCTGCCTCTATTGAGCGCTTTTTCTACTTTCTCCTCCATAATCTTTAGTGCTGTTGTACATCATTCATTTACTAAATCCCACATTTTCATGCTCCATTGGCAATAGATTTTTGAATTGGTAGTGTCTCTTTCTTAATAACTTGATCCAAGGTTTCTTCCTCTTGATATCACACACTCATGCATCCCTTTTTTGGATTGATGGATCCCTATTGTATTCTTCAGCTAATTTCCTTCTTTTGAGTTCTCGTTCTTCTTTTGCCACTTGATCGATGAGCCTTTGAATCTAATGAGTAGTTAATTCTGATAGTCTTCCTTGGGCATAAATCCCAAGGATCTCTCTTATTTTGCTTCTCAACCCATCTATAATGTGCCTTAGCTATTAAAAACCCATTTACATGTTAATGTCCTTGTTTGTGGTGAACTTTTAGCCAATTCCCATGCTCCATTTTTCATTAAGATATTATATTCTACCTTCATTTCCTCATACCAATCTTTGTTTTGCATAGCTTATTGTACACTCACAAGTTCTCCTACTTCAATTATCATTTCTGATTCAAACGTATCAGAATGATCTTCTATTACAAATATTTTTCCACTTCTTAGTCTTTTCATCAACATTTCATTTATGTGTTCTAACTCTACCAGTCTTAAGCCCTTTAAATGACTTTTGAACCACTTTATGTGTTCAGGACACAAACTTGAACACCATAACGCAACTCTTTAAAAACTAAATAGCATGTTTCTTGATAATGTGAAATTAGTTGGAGAAAATTACACAATCCTAGGCGGTGGTGGTTCCTAAGGCTCCAAAGCACCTTCATTGGTTTAACACATGGGCGATGGTTGAGGTGGTTGTGGGTATCTTGCTACTATTACAACTTCAAGCAGGAGGCAGAAAGCATTTAGTAGTGCTTTCATTTTTTCCTCCTTACTCCTAGGATCATGCACCGTCCACAAAGCTTCCCCAATGTGGGTTGGACTAGGCACATCCCAAGGACACAGAATCATTGGAAACAACTCCTTGGCATTGACAAACCAAGTAACAAACTATTTACATTCAATGTCAAATGCCCTAACTATGTCCTTCAACTCCTTGTAGTCATTCATTTGTTTGGCTAGGTTCTCAATCATAGATTGTTGATCTCTGAATTACCCTCTAAGAACTTCGAGTTCAACGTTAGCAATCTCAAGCTTTTGCTTAGTGTCTTTGTGGTGTTTAAACTCAGCCTTGTATAGCAGATACGAGCTAGCCACTCATTTTCTAACTCTAACCACAGTCATCCAGCAGTCAGCATTGCTATGTTTGCGTAATAGAGATTGGCTAACTCCATGTACTTTGTTATCTCCTTAATTTGCAACTCCTTCAAGCAGATCTCCACTTTATTGTAGGTGTCAATGCCATCAAGGATGGGCTACCACATCTCTCTTCCTTGCTGGAGTTATTAGAGAGATTCATTTATTTTTGCCTTTACTATCTAGATCTATTTTTCATTCACTTCCTTTTACAAACCAACCTACTCTCTATAGTGATTTCTCACTTTCTCAAATTTGAGAACTTTGTTCTTCCAAGTGGTGATCTTGATGGCAGACTTTTGACGTAAGCTGCATACCTCTTCCATTGACAAATTGCAATTCTCTACAGCCAATTTCCTCAATTCAATAGTTACCCTAGTAAGCTGCTCTTACTATTGATGAATGAATTCTTGCATTTGACCTCTCTGAGCATCAACATTTTGCAGGTGCTGATTTTGTGTAGTCAATGCTTCATTCTCCTAGCGCATCTAATTCAAGTTCTTTTTTATGGAATACGTTTCAGCTTCTACTACAAACTATTTGAAGATGGCCATTACTACTTCTTCCTCATCCTTCTGAAATAGTTCTTGAAGCTATTTAATAACTTCATCTCTTATTACTACTAGGCTAAGGATTGTCTATTCTGCAAGTCAGGTATGAAGTTTAGCAACCTCTACGACCAAGTGTTGATTTTGTTCTTGGGCCGTTTCTAGTTGCCCCTCCAAAATGATGCATCTACCCCTTGCATTAAGTAATTCTGACTGAGTTGTAATGATGTTCTTTGGGAGATCAAAGATGTCTAAAGTCAGTTGTCTGGTTCCTACCAGTAGTTCTAGCAACTGTTCGTGCTAGGCTACTTCAATTTCCCTGCTGACCGTGCCTACAAATGTCTACACATCTTGAAGTGCAAATACATCTAGTACAGATGTTGCAGGTACATTCAATGCTTCTACTACATGGTTAACAACCACTTCTACCATTGTCTCCTGCCCTTGGTGCTACATCACCAAGACAATTACCTCTTCACCTTCCTTCAACCTCATCGAAAAAGCGGCACATCCTAGAGATTTCTAGAAATAAATGGTGTGGTGTGTTGCTAGTGACACCGTCACCTCTCAAGCATTGGGATCCAACCTCGAAGGTAGCTATGTTCTTTGGGTAGAGAAAATGAAACCACCCCTTTCCATTTGGCTAACTATTCAGGCCACCTCATTAAGGCAACTCATCGTTGGCTGATACACAAATAGATCCAACCCACTCATTCCTACTTGTTGCTCTTGTTTGCTCAAGAGCTATTCTTGGATTTGACACAGACACTCAAGGACTATGTAGGCCTCCGATGTTGTCTCCTAAGTGGATGGTGGTGGCAGTAGCTCCTCTTCGTGAGTGGTTGTTGGCATCTTCTCTCTTATGATTTTTGCCCATGAGGCCAAGGGAGCATGCCTGAGAGTATCATTAGAATAGCAAACAATGTCTACCCTTTTACAAAGTTTTCTGATGAGACACAACAAGGGTAGGATCTTCCTTCCATGTTCATTTTTCTTGAAACACTTTTCAATCTCCAAATAGATCAGCTGTAGAAGGTTAACAGGAAATTTCTTGCTTAGAGCAGTGCATGCTCAAGCAGAGAAAGCAATCACCTTGCTTGGCCTCACCGTAGGATTGAGGTGATAGGTTGCAATTTTAAAATAAGTCCACTTCGCTAGTGTGAGCACATCATACTCTTTATAGTCGACCCCATAGCATTGTTGAGTCCATTTCCTTTTTGCCTCAAAATTATCTTTTGTTGATATCCCTGGCAACTGTGCTCCAATGTCTGGCAACCCCAATGCCTGTGTAATAGCTTTTGCCAAGTAGAACTCTTGAATGTCCTGATTTTTACAATGGACCTTGGCTAGAATGTCAGCAAAGAATTATGATGGTTAGAAGACGACCAACCAGACCATGGCAACAACCAATGGTAAATCCGCCCCCAGCCTTTCAACAATGGCCTGCTTTAACAATCCCAGTAATCGACATTGATTATTTACCACCTAAAGAGGTACTACATGCTTTGAGATTATGGATTGATCAATTAAGAATAGCCATGAATATACTCAACATAGATGAAAGGACAACCATCATTGGCACCTTCACAAGAGCCGCAGGAAAGATCATACATTGGTGGGAAAGTGCTACTCATGAACAACAAGAACAGATACTCCAAACAGGTTTACATGGTGTATTTGTTTCCCTTGTTATAGAATTCACAGTTGATCTATCTTCAAAGTTTAGATTTAAAGATAAGCTCCTTTTGAGTCAAAGAAAACTAAGAGATTTGCGCTATTTTGAACAGTTTAGTGCAGAATATGCTAATGAAGTATACCATCTGGCATTGCATCGTGATCAAATGATCAATTATCTTTATTTAAGAAGTCTACCAGCTAAGCTCGGTCAAATGGTCTTGTACAAAGCATTAGAAAAGGATATAGATTTGTCTTTATACTTTACAGATGTAGTGCATATGGTAAGACAAGAATTGCAGTTTGCCTGCTACAATGTTTCACTACAGAAGCTCTTACCATCAGCTGAAGTATGTACAAATTTAGACGAACTGGATTCTTTTGGTCTTTCTCCTCGAGCTCCCTCAAGACATCCAAAGAAAAGGTTTACAAAAAGACGAAGTTATCATCCCAGGTTTTCAAGAAAAAGATGGTCTGCTAAGAGAACATTCAAGCTCAGAAAAAGAAGATTCTTTGCCAAGAGAAGAAGTGGTCCAATCAGGAAGAAATCTGTTACTTGTTACACCTGCAAACGTCAAGGACATTATGGTTATGAATGTCCAAATGGATCGAGAAAAGATGGTGGAAAGATCAAAGCTTTTTTTGATACTTATCCTGAATGGGAACTAGTAGATGATCCACAAGATCATACAGAACAATGTTTCGCCATTCAACTCATGTTAGGATCAGAAAATCAGTCATCAGAATAAGAGTTTTCATCAGAATCTAGAGAAAATCAAGATGAAGAACAAGCAGCAGGAAGAAGTAATATGATGCAAGGACTATTAGATATGAATCTAGATGATGAAGAGTGATTTTCTAATATTTCTCTTAAAGAATTTAAGACAATAGAAAGCAATGAAATAGATTGCAACTAGCAAGAATTAGAAGATTGGCTTGAGTCAGATATTTCAAATGATGATCATAAATGGGATATAGAGAAAGAATTAGGAGATAAAGAGCCTAGCATATCTTCAACATTTGGTTGCAACAAAACGCTACCAAAAGCGGGTACTCAAGAAGATACATTAACGGATGATGAACTGCTGCTCAAAATTATGCAAAAGGTCCCAAAGTTTCTAATAACACCTTATCAGAAGAAATTTCCAGTCAATTTAGAAGCTAAGAGAGCCAGAATTAAGAGACCCTCCAACAACAGGCCAACTCCAGAAATTCAGCATCAAATCAAGCAGCTGCTATCCTTACATAGTGTATTGTTAATTCTTATCAAAATTGTAGTGGATGGAGACAAGAAGTGGAGAAAGTATCAAGCCTTCATTGATATAGGTGCAACTCTTAATTTTTGTCATAAAAGTATTCTGGAAAAATGGAAAGAAAATGCTAAGCAGGTAATACTAAAAACGATGAATGGCATAAAAATTCTTTCTCATTTTGCTTTCAACATCCCTATCTCATTAAATGATGAATATGTGGGCACTACTAATTTTGTCCAAGTGTTGGATAGTGGATTTGATATTGGCTTAGGAGCACATTTCATTGATAGCATTGGTTCTTATACTATTGGTCAAGATATGATTGTTTGTTCATCATCATTACAAGATCCAAAATGAAAAATCATCATTGGAAGGATTCCAACAACAATGCAAAGAAATAAGCATCCACAATTGAAGTAGTTCAAGCAAAATCCAACAATATCATAAATCATCTCACAATATGAAATGGAAGATATTGCACGAGGCAAATACCAACATCTCCAACAGCTAAAGAAAGCACACATTGATTTGAATCAGAAGAACACAGGTTAGTTCCATGTTTTCAAGAACTTCAATCATGTTGTTGTGAGCATCCTTTAGAATTTTTGGATAAGGATAGTCCAGTTGCCTACATTCCAACGGTACACAACATTTCAGTACAAAGCAAAACAATTTTGCTCAATTCTCCAGACAAAAGAAATGGCCAAACAGATTGAAGAATTTTTTAAGAAAGGTTTGATCCGACCTTCACAGTCTAATTATTCTTGTGCTAGTTTTATTGTGCAAAATCATGCAGAAATCAAAAAAGGTAAAGCTAAAATGATCATAAACTATATTCCACTAAATGCAGTAACTATCGACGTCAAATGGCCACTACCTAACAAGGAAAATTTGATTCAGAAAGTTGCAGTAAAATCCTACTTCAGCAAATTCGACTATAAGAGTGGATATCACCAGATTAAGATATCAGAGGAAGATATTCATAAAACTACCTTCAATACTCCGCAAGGATTATACGAATGGACAGTCATGTCGTTCGGTTTAAAAAATGCTCCTTCACAGTTTCAACATCACATGGATGCAGTGTTTGAGAAGTATCATGAATTTATTGCAAATTACATTAATGATTTCCTTATATTTTCTAAATCAATGGAAGATCATGACACCCATTTGAAGCAATTTGCCAACATGTGTAAACAACATGGAATAGGATTATCAAAAGATCCTCATAAGTTCCAAATCGAAAAAAGGGACATAGAATTTCTCGGAGTCCAGATAAAAGATAGAAAGATCTACATGCAGCCACATGTCCTTCTGAAAATCAACCAGTTTCTTGATCACCTTAAGAATAAGAAGCAATGTTTAAGGTTTTTAGGTTGTGTGAATTATGTTTCTAAATATATTAATTAGTTTTCAGATAAAATTACAAAGATAAGATGGTGCAAAAACCAAGTCCCTTTTATGTAGACAAAGAAGGCTTCAGATCAAGTAATCCAGTTAAAGTCAGAATGTCAGAATTTTCCGCCACTCAATCCTATCATCAAAGGTTCGTTTGTTTTAATACTGATGCAAATTTTGATGCATGGGTCGCTATTTTGTTCAGAAAAGGTTCAGCAAATGAAGAAGAAATTTGTGCTTACGCATCTAGTGTGTTTCACAAACATGAGTTAAATTACTGGCCAGCAGAAAAGGAAATATTAGCAGTAGGCAAAGGTTTAGAGAAATTTCACATCCACCTCATTGAAGGACCATTCATTTTAAGAATTGATTCAGCTAATCTAGCAACATTGTTAAAGAGAAAAATCACACCTTCTTCCAAGTTACAAAGATTTTCCTTATGGCAATTCCTGCTAACTTAGTATCAATTTTCTATAGAAAGGATTCTTGGTCCGGTAAATTTTTTACCTGATGCTCTTACTCAAGAACTAAAGCCACAAGCTCAAATCAAGATGTTACGGCCTGAAGAAAGTAGCAGTTCGTAAAACCCCTTACAAGATGCAGACGATTGGTTATCATGGCCGCTTACCAGTTTAGAAGAACGTGTTAAATGATGTCATCGCATTACAAGGTTCTTCCCACAAGACTCAACTATGAGTATAAGCAAACAGTATCCAACACTCAATCTGTTCATAAACATGGCAGGAAGAATAGATTGTGTTGTTAACAATCTACCCTGGAGCTGCCTCGAACCACGGATCATGACACACCTGTCATAGATGGAAGTCCTAAATAATATCTTGCTGATTCGAAGGCCTTTATTTGTAAACGATAATGCCAGAAACTACATCAACCACGTCATCAGATCAAATGGATGGGAAGCCAAGCTATGCAGTTCGTTTCAACAAATCAATCTCTTCGAAGAAACCACTTGGTACGAAAATGAGCAAGTTATTCCAAAATAGCTACCACCGCCTAAAGAAGTGTCGTCATCAACGCCAACTCATGTCTTATCTGAATTGTCAAAGCTCATCAAGGAATGTCCTGATTGTAGCCAAGCACGGAAAAATTTGTTTTGTTCACCGTGCTATCCTAAAAGCCATCTAATAGATAAGGATGATGCATCATGTCTTTAGTAGTTATCTAGATAAGTGTGAGTAAAATCTAGATAAGTATGGTGAATCATTGACGTGGCTTGTATGCCAACCTCTACCTCAAATCCTATATATAAGAGGCAAGCCCTTGTAGTCAGTATGCATGTATTGGTAATTAATAGAGCTTCACAGAAGCATAGAAAGTCTGTATGCAACTAGTTCTGTGATAATGTATGAAGAAGTGGAGTTTGTGCTTATGGTTCTTGCTTTGGCAATATCATTTCTGTGCATCTTCATCGATCATGCTTTGATGATTTATTCCAAACTCGCTACTCTAGCACTCTGAAATCCGCTTGCATTGTGTTTTCTGTGAGAAACTCTGGTGTCATAGCAAATTGTCTCTTGATTAGGTGTACCTTGATCAGTCGCTGCCCAAATCGGTTGCATTTTGCTAAAGAACGGTTACAAGTTCGGCTAAGAAAGAAGTTCGATAGTTCCATCCTGAGAAGCACCAAGAGAAGAGAGTGTGTGGTTGACGTTGAGCTTTGTCGCTATGTCATGGATTTGATACAGCCTACCGAGTCGTCTGGATCGTTTCCGAAGTAGACATTTCTGCATTTTGACAGTCCTACTAGGTTTCACATAACTCTAACACGAGCACTGCACACGCTAGCCGTGGCTCGTGGAGTCACACCCCAATCTGATACCAACCACAACTAGCACACCAATCAGATTAGGGTGTGACTCCACGAGCCACGACTAGCATGCGTAGTGCTCATCTCAGGGTTATGTGAAACCTAGCAAGACTATCAAAATGCAAAAACGTCTGCTTCGAACACGATCCAGATGACTTGGCGGGCATATCAAATCCATGACATAGTGACAAAGCTCAACGTCAACCACGCGCTCTCTTCTCTCAACGCTTCTCAGGACAAAGCTATCGGACTTCTTTCCCAATCAAACTTCTAACATGTTGGCACATTAGGCCATTTCATGGAACAGATTAGAACACAAGATTGAGAATTGCAGTTGGAGCAGCAATAGGACTTGAACATCTACACGATAAGACAAGCCCACCTGTTTTATATATCGTGATCTAAAATGGCCTACAGTAACAAGCCACCACGTAGCCTCTTATGAGGGATGTTGTGACAGCACTTGGTTACTTGTCTTCTCAAACATATGATCCTCTATTTTCGGTCATCCATTAACGTTAAACCCATTTTTTCAAGTCAGAATGCAAAGATGGAAAGAAAATTAACTGCCAGAATAGACAATCATCAAGTGTCTGAAATGGAGCAAATTGATGCCAAGGGTTTTAAACAACCCTCATTATTGAAGGATTCCAGAAAAACCCCGAAAACGCAACGTTTTGGACGTAATGGTTTTGGGGAAATAATGGTTTTGGAAGACATGGAGAATAATGCAAAATAAAAATACATAATGATACATAGACTTACCACAATTTGCAAAAATCGTAGGCATGCATAGGTAGACACGTGGAACAAGAATCCTTGCACCACAAGCCAAGCTTTGTGCATTTATTTTCACTCACCAATAACGGCTTCTTCACCCAGCAATGTGAAATGTGTATTTCTGTGGTTTTCCATTGCTGAGGCAAGCGATAAATAATATTCAAACAAAAGGAGGAACGCCATTGACTTCATCAAAGCTTGGGTTATATGATCTTATTGAAAGTTTACTAATTTATCATGGGGAAGAAAGGTGCCGGAGGAGTACGGCAGAGGTGCTGCGTTTCCAGGTTCCACCCTTTGAGCCTTGATTTTTGCCGTCATTTGTGAAAACTACCGAGTTTGAGGGATGTTCGTTTTGAAGCTTCCGTGGGCTTCTTTCACGCACGAACGACGTTCCAGAACAGCAGCCCATTCCTTAACGCCTGCTCTGTCCTGCATCTGCATCTGTTTTTCTTGTCAGAGCCTAAGATCAAGTTTAGGAATCCACGCAGAGACAAGGAACGGCCAAGGACCGAATCCAGACAGAGATGGTCTACACAGCAGCTAGGAGTGAAGACGAGGAGATAATCCTTTCTGCATTTTTCTTGCTGAGAAACGGCAAGCCTCTGCAACATTTTAGGGTTACGGTTTCAAAGAATACGGAAGCGTTCTATATTTTCTAAACGGAAGCCATTGCCCCATGCTGGAGGATCCACAAAATGCCCTAGAATTTTTACGTTTTATGAGCTGCGGGGGTTTTGTGGAGCACAGAGAAGGCGAGGATACGTCTGCGATTGCATTGCGATTGTCTAGAGTGAACAGAAATGGCGGACACCGAGGTTGAAGTTGGGACTATGCAGCCGAAGAAGAGAATGTTTAAGAACTTCTCTTACCGCGGTGTCGATCTTGATGCGCTACTAGACATGAAAACTGAAGAACTTGTCAAGCTTTTCCATGCTCGTGCGCGCAGAAGGTTTCAACGCGGCTTGAAAAGGCAGCGGATGGCCCTCATTAAGAAGCTGCGCAAAGCGAAACTAGAAGCTCCTCCTGACATTCAATCAAGTTGAAATCAAGCCTGAGATGATTGGACACTACTTGGCCGAATTTTCAATTTCATACAAGCCAGCAACTGCAGCAGAAGCCATCTATTGTATTCAAGGACGAGCTGCGGCTGTCCATGTTTCGATTGTTGAGCTTAACCAAATCATCGCATTACCCGAGATAAGAAACGGATGAAGATCTACGTGGTCTGGAATATGGATTAATTTTATCAAA
>MNCI01023305.1:6156-18059 GCA_015680685.1 Gnetum montanum | reverse complement strand
ACTACTTTAGAGCTACAAATCTATTTGACCAGGGAGTGGCACAGTTGGCTGCATGATGTGACAAAGTGTAGAAGGCTCTAAAAATAGCCAAAGTGTGTCGAGAAATAGGAAATGGTTGTGCACTTGGGCATAGACGTTGCATATATACAATGCGGGCGAGATCCTACCAAGGTGGTAGAACGAGGCCATGGGCTTTATGCCAGCTGAGAGAGGTTCCTATCACAAATTGGTCACCTCTCCTTTTCTTTTCCTTCTTGTCAGATCACATATGCTTTTCTTTTTATCTTTTTTCTTATTTCTCTTTTTTTTCGGATCGGTCCTCTGTGTGCTATTTTATGGGCTATTTATAGGGTGGAAGGTGATTAGAGGTGACCATTTTAATATTATGTGTTAAAGACCTCTGCCTCCTTACTGGTGCTACCTGAGCCATTTGTAACCGTTGGGCTGGCCAGACTGTTGCAATGCAAGCAATAACTACAATCCTACTATGTTGTGATTGCATCGCCAGCCCCTAGAGGCATGTGCCAATGGCTCAATTGAGGTGAAGTGCATTGATGTCGCACAACCACCTTCATACCGTGCTGTATTTTGTGACGTGACTTGCTTGGCATGTTGTAGCCTCTTGCCGCATGTCTCACTATATGTCATGTATTTGTTACGCGATGCTATGCTACATAGCGTAGCGTAGCATAGCGACTGACATTGATCGTGGCAGCTTCGCTGATCTACAAACCATTCCCCTAAGATGCAAGTTTTGCACACTTTATTGATTTCACCTTTCGAACTACCTTATGCCCCTTTTCGTAGGATTTCTACGCCTTGTTGCACAATGTAGCTCAGCGTAGCGTAGCAGAAGACATGGTCCATCGCTTCCTTACAAAAAGAGAGGTCATTGTAGAACTCGAAGTTGGGCGAGGGGAGTAGACAGCGAAGTTGTTGTTGTGTTACGCCATGTGATAGTGTGTAGTGTAACATCCTGTTTCACCATTGTTTCCTGAGGCTTTCTATGCTACACATCATACCGTAGCACGCTTTGTGACTTAGAAACCTTGCTAAACTGCTTTTTCCATGCACCTAGGTGACTGTCACTGATTTTGGACATTGCTTCTGAGCAGGTTGCCGGCTGTTCAAACTAGTTTGGTGAGTGGGCGAGTTGGTACGAAACTTGCCCATGCCTAAAGTAGAAAATTTAACGAATTAGCCATCCTAGACTCAGAACGTTCTTTCCCAATGGACTGCTATGGTGCTTGTGTGGACTACAAGACCCTGGTGAAGCCAAGATGATCCCACATTTTCTTTTAGGGTGTTTCATTGGCCCCTCTTTTTCAACATCTAAAGAACAGACCCGATGGATGTCAGCAAAGAATACAAAACACCATGGCAAGTGAAATGTTAAGGCCATCATTCACTGAGTATTGGGACGTTGCCTGGCTATGCTCAAGGGTGTTGTGTTGATGCTACAGAGGTTAAGGTAGAGACTAGAGATGATGTTTAGCCGAGTCCCTCGTCAGAATGCTCTAAGGGGCTTGTTTGCATTTTCATCTCTAACTGGTGCTGTTCTTCAACCTCCTATAGGTACGTGTCCCCTCCATAGGATGAGCTATATTACATCCACTGAGAGTCTTGACCTACCTATCGAAGCCTTCTACATGGCGAGCTGTGTTACGCACGTGCTGGAATTCGCACTCTCAAACAGCCATGCTAGTCAAGGCACTCACTTTGTGACGTTGTAGCCTTTGCTACTGTAGGGGGATGTTCATGTGAGGACGATGCTTTGTAGGCTGCTGGCATTGTTGTTATCCTTGGACACCCTTTTTGGTGTGAGATGCCCAAAGCAGGTGGCTAGCAACGATCTTGGCAGCACTACCGATGGAGGGAGCTATCCCCTAGGGCACTGGGGGCGTGGATGCACCAGGATCCCCACCAAAGACATGTGCGCTGAGTTCAGCTATGGGATCAACTGCCACATAGCCGAACATTGCGCGATCGCAACCCTGGCGGGGAATGGAAGCACAACAATATTGTGGCTAGGCCACAATACTGTCAGTACCTCAGAAGCAAGAACGGGCTCAGGAGCTACTGTCAGGGTGGTAGGCCATAGTGATGGTAGCTTCAGAGAACCTATGTGACATCGTATGACGTCTTCGGAGGGTCAGCATAACACCGGAGATGGTGATGCGCACACCCTGGACTGCGTCTTTCTTGCGTCGGGAACTGTGTCCTGGGGCAGCGATGTCCCACCCATGTGCCGATATCATGCCCTTTCATTCATTGTATATTTGGTGATGATGCCTCATGAGGATGCAACATGATCCCAGTTTTAGGTCTTGGTAGATCGGATACTGGTTTAGCATCCCAGCAAACTGCTATGCTGGTTTGAGGCCCCAACAGATCGTACACGCTAGTTTTACATCATGGCAGATGCGCGATGCCAGTTTATAGTCATAGTGGACTAACAGTGCCATTTTTACATCGTGGCAAACCATCGCTACCAGTTTACCATCATAGCGGATGTTGTTTGGTGCTGCTAGTTTATCGTCATTGTGGACACTGATCGGCGTGGCTACCAATTTATTGTCATAGCGAACAGTGGTGTGCGCTGCTATTGCACCTTAGACGCAGTATGACTTGAGGTACATGTGGTTCACTGGGTTGGCAAACTCGTTGTCTTCCATGTCCGCCAGTTTGAAAGCTGCATTTCCAAAGGCTTTAATGACCACGTAAGACCCTTCCCAGTTGGCTGAGAATTTACTTGCATGCTCACGGATGGCCTTGAGGATGAGATCTCCCTTCTTTACTAGCCGTTAATGCTGGTCTGCACAGTGCTTTTGCCGCTACCTAGCTTGATAGTGCTTGATCCATCTTAGTATCTGCACGTGTTCCTCTTCCACTGAGTCGAGGTCAATGGCTCATGATTCGTTGTTCTGGGCTTTGCTCACAACGTTGGACAAGATCATCTTAAGTGAGGGTACCTGTAACTCAAGAGGCAACACAACTTCAGATTGGTAAACAAGACTGTAAGGGGTCTTACTTATTGCAGTTTTGCAAGTTTTTTGATAGGCCCAGAGGACATAGAGTATTTTCTCGTGCCACCATCTCTTGCTATCGCTAAGCATCTGCTTCAATAAGTTGATGATGGACTTATTTGTAGCCTCCGCCTATCTATTCGCCTATGGGTAGTAGGGGGAAGAAAATGATTATTTAATGCCCAGGTTACTACAGAAGGTTCGAGTTTCCTTACTGTTGAACTGTGGTCCATTGTCGGTCACAATGGTCATCAAAAGCCCGAACCTAGTCACGATGTTACCGAGGATGAAGTGGCAGATTTGCGAGGATTTAGTTTTCCTCAAAGGAATAGCTTCCACCCATTTAGTGAAATACTCTGTGGTGGTGATAATGAAGCTATGCCCCGCGGAAGACTTAGGCGTGATGGGAACTATGAGGTCTAGTCCCCATCATTGGAAAGGCCATGTAATTTGTGTAGGGTGTAGGTCTGTAGGCGCTATGTGTATAAGATTTGCATATCTCTGACATGTGTCACATGTCTTGACTTTAGACAAGTAGTTATGCCCCATGTAGGGTCAATAATACCCTAGGCATATGATCTTTGCTTCCATAGCCCTAGGTGGAATGTGCCCACCGCACAGCCCTTCATGGACCTCATTAACTACCCTCTACGCCTGCTCACCATCCACACATGCCAGTAATATCCCATCGTAGGACTGCCATCATAGGGCATCACTTCCTATGAGCACGTATTGCTGGGTGCGTTTGCGGATTGCATCTCTCTGGCCTAATGTCAATCTTCCTGGGAGTTCGCCATGCTGCAAGTATGTTTTAATGTTATCGTACCATTCCAAGGTGTTCGCAGCGTCGATAGACGCCACGTGTTCTATTCGAATGATAGGTTCTACACATTCTATGATCGTAGTGGGTAGGTTTGCCAAGGAATACGATGGGATGTTTAATGCGAGGGTAGCTAAGGCGTCTGCTATGTCGTTCTCCCTGTGTGGCATGTGTTGCACATCAGTGGTTGTGAATTATTTTAATAAGGCCTTTGCTAGGTCACAGTAGGGTTGCAGATGTGTAGCCTTGTAGGCATAAACTCCAGTAATTTGATTCACAACTAGTTGTGAATCTCCCTGGATCACCAGGTGTTGCACATGCATTGCATGGGTAGTTAAGAGGCCTCTGAGTAGCCCCTCATATTTTGCCATGTTGTTAGTGCATGGGAATGCGAAGCAATAAGTGGATGGGTACATTTCCCTAGAGAGGAATGTTGTCACGACAGCGATGCTACCTCCTTGTGTGGTTGAGGCATCATCGAAGTGTAAGGTTGCCTCAAAGTGTGGTGGGACAATAGCAACATTGTTTACGTATTCGTCTGGGAACTCGGGGTCGATGACCGCCTGGTCATTGACTGGCAAGGCCATGAGTTGGGTTGCTATGGCTTGGCCTTTTGTTGATGATTGGCTCACATAGCGTAGATCAAATTTTGTAGTTATGGCCTTCCATCGGGCTATCCTGCTACTTTCGTATAGGTTGTCAATCATAGCCCGGAGTACATTGCTTTTGCAAATGATGTTGGTTATGCTGCGGAATAGGTAGTGCTGCCACCTTTTTAGCGCAAACACTAAGGTGAGGCAATTCCTTTCTACCTCATTGTATTTTATTTCATATGATACTAATGCATGGCTTAGGTAATACACTGGTATCTTAGAGTCATCATCAAGCTTTTGACATAGTAGTGCCGCTATGGATGCATCGGAGGTGGCGAGGTATATGAAGAAAGGCTTGTCCCTCTACGACGGGTACACTATTGGTAGGTAGGAGGGTTCCTTTTTTAGGTTGTCGAAGGCTTGTTGGCATTGGACTATCCACTTGAAGTCAACCCCTTTTTTCATAAGATGTTGCATGGGGTGTAACTTATTGGTCAGTCTTGCTATGAATCTTCAAATGAATTGCACTCTTCCTTGTAGACCATGTAACTCCTTTAGGTTTGTAGGGGACACTAGGTTGATGATAGCTTTGACTTTGTCTGGGTCCACCTGTATTCCAGCCTCCGATACTACAAACCCTAACATGCACCCGGTCTTTACTCCGAAGACACATTTCTTAGGATTGAGATGCAAGTCGTGCCTTTGACAGTACTTGAGGACTGACTCCAGGTTGTGCGGGTGATGGGCTACCTCCTTGGACTTAACTGCTATATCTTCTACGTAATCATTTAACGTTTCTAGGATGTGGTTATTGAAAATGTACATCATGGCTCACTGGTATGTTGCTCCAGCATTCTTGAGTCCAAAGGGCATCATGGTATAGTAGAAGGTTCCCCACGGAGTCATGAAGGTGGTTGACAACTGGTGTTCTAGGTTGATGCGAATTTGATTATATTCGGAGAAACCATCCATGAAAGATAGCAAAGCATGTCCAGCTATGGTGTTGACGAGTTGATCGATGTTCAGTAGTGGAAAGCATGTCTAGCTGTGGTGTTGACCTAGCATCCCAAGGTTTAAATGCTAACAGTGTCGTGATGTCGTGGCGAGCATGCTACGCCACCTGTCACCCCCACCTTAATCGGAGAGAGAGAAAATAAGTTTTTCCATTTTTCTATTACTGCCATAAATAGGGATTGGATCCTGGTAATTTTCCTATTTTTTTCCTCTAGAAGTGCATAATCCTTATTGGAGCACTTCGGCGATTTCGGAGCGCAGAACCACTGCATGAATCCATATCAGGGCAAATTTTTAAGAAGGTTGTAAATCTGCTAGTAGGACTATGGCTCCCAAGACTTAGTTGGTGCTTGCAAAAGTTAGGGAGGCGTAGAAGACCTTGAGACGTGGGCCACGGGCGAGCGTTCTGGCGTGGGAGGACATACTATTGACCCAGTGAGTTTTATATGTCTCTTCCATCCTTTTCTCTTTGCAGCTTCTATCCTCTTCTGCTCTGGTTTTATGTCTTATTTGTTTCGCTATTGGTTTTTTCTATAGCTATGTCATTTTGTCTTTGGTTTTGTCGTGGTCTTTCTTTCCTTCGATCATATCTATTGTGCAAGGGTCTTGTTGTGGTTATATGTAAGGCCATTACTACTGCGACTGTTGCCACGGCTACAAGACCAAGGTACTTTAAGCTGCTGGACCATGAAACCTTTGGGAGGGGGTTTAGTTATGTGTGGCGTAGACGCATATTTTTTTTGAATCTTCCATCAGTTGTCTTATTGCTACACCAAGTTACTTGCATGCTCTCGTTACACTAGACTTTTGCATCTTTGTTGTGTTGTGATGAACAAGGGTCATCCTATGTTTTACTTATGGTCAGCTAGGCACTGCTACGTCACGCACATATTATCTTCATGTTTGATGTCACTGTCTGTTATTTACATTATTCAAGGTAGGGCCAAGGTCTAGATTGATCGTTTTGGACCTAGAAGGAGTTTTGTGTCACGTAGGCGAGCCTATGGCCAACATTCCCCCTCCTTTGGTATGTTTGGAAGGTCAAGCAGTTTGGTTTAGGGCTGGGGCACTAGACTTCCTACAATTCCTTAGCCAGTTTAGTGTCATGGTTTGGTCCTCTTTGGATGAGGTACAGGCGTCCAATGTGATAGAGGCTTTGCTACCAGGGGCAAATCGGGGCATCCTGAGATATCTTTTTGATGATGTGACTTCAGGCAAGATGGGAGGGGGGTCTTCCCCACATTCCATAGGGTTGAGGTGCTTGGCTTGGGTTTGCGACATGCCAGAATACCAGTGTTATCATCCCTTCAACACGTTGTACCTCTTGTGCCATATGATGACGTATTTTTTGAACCCACAGGGGACTGTCTACTGTGTTGGCGGGTGAGTTTCACGTCCGTATTTTTTTTTTGACATTGGCTATGCTCGGCTGAGGGTTGAAAGTGTGCATTTGTCATCAAGTTCTATCTAAATGACAATGGGGTCCATGATCAACTAGATGAATTGGTCGTGGCACAGCTAGCCCTAGAGGAATTTGCCTCTGTAAAAAGCTTGCGAGCGAGCATGGTCGCTCTTTCCGGGGAAGGATATTATCCCCTCCTATGCATGCTCGTCTCCTTCTACAATAGTTTCAGGATGAAGGGTTGTTTGGACAAGGAGTGGAGGGAACCTTTTAAGCAAGTCACACTTGAAATCATCTTAGCAGCTGAACTCTCACTATTCCCCTCACAGTATAGGCCTAGTGGATTAACAAGCTGGTGTCATTTTTTTTGGTGTTTTGTGATTATTGCCGCTTACTGCAGGAGTGAAGAAGCCCCGCGAAGTGATGGTGGTGACCACCAGAGGCAAAGGGGAAACATCTATTTCAAATATGGTGAGGTATCGACCAGCTAGAGCTGGTTGGAACAAGGGGCTCCAGGCCCCTTGGTCAGAAGAATTCAGATGGTTGAGCTCATGGATTTATTTATGGCACCAAATCCAGGCATCCTTTCTACCAAGATGCTTTCCCTGGTCAACTCCTTTTCTGGGCAAGCGAGTCGCTTTCACACATATGTGCGAGGTGTGCGGGTGGTCATTGACATCAATGACTAGCTATTCGCAGATTTATTTGGCATTCCTAATGATGGCGCCGATGTGATGTTGAAGGGCAAGTAGGAGTTAACCCTCCATAAGCAGCATATTGAGGAGTGGCTGAGGCTCACTAAGGAGCTGAAAGGGTTCCCTATGGAAAAGCTTAAGGATGGTCCTGCCATGGGGATATACCCAGTCTTTCGTGCCTGTGCATTCCCTCAACTGCTTACCCAAGGAAAGGTCTTGGGGCTTGGGTCATGCGGGAAGTTGTGGAGGAGGGGGCCCATTATAACTGGGCCAAATTCTTGTGTAATGGCTTGCAGGGCGAGATTTTGGGGCTCCATGAGCAAACGGAGTCCCATTCTAATATGCACTACGCCTTCTACATTGGCTGTCTAAAGTGCTTTGTGGAGTTCCTGGTGGTCCAAGAGGGTGGGGTCTGGTCTAAGCTGGATCATGAATAGATCCCCAAGCCATGGATTTGACAGGTCTTTCGAATCATGCAAGCCTAGGATCCTTTGGAAGTGGTCGGGGATTCATTTTCCATAACGACTAAAGGCTTAATGGTTCATAGCGCTTGTGGCTAGGACAGCGTAGGGGAGACTCCACCTACCATACTTGGCAACATGACCCAGGGTGATCGCCTTATGGCTGAGACCATTCCTGCGGATTTGCGGAGACAGAGACCTCCCCCAGCTAGGGAAAGCCCTCGTGAAGAGGAGCGACGACTGCGGTTCAACTTGCGACAAATGCAACCCCCCATTGGTGAGCGTTTAGAGTGCTAACTATTTCATGCCTAGCTAGATGGTATCAGTTTTGATTCAATCAAGTTTAATTTATTATGTGTATAGCCTTTGTGGACAGTAGAAGAAGAAGACAAAGAAGAAGGTGACGAGGAAGTGTCAGCCCTCAAACCGGGGGCAATAAATAGAGACACCAGGGGCCCAGCTTTGGAAGAGAGGGTCCCAGCTAGGAACACTGGAGCTCTTGTCTCTGGGGTAGGGGCTCTTATCCTTAGGGAGCCCCTGCCTACGAGTGAAGTGGTGTCTTCCCAAAATAAGAAAGATGCTGCCCTCCTAAAAGGGAAAGCACCAGCGCTTGAGGTAGGAGTTCCTACGGACCTAGCTGGACCTTCTATAGAACCCACCATGACTATTTTGGACCAACATGATGTGAGACAATAGCTGAATACTAGTGAGCTTAGGTTTTGGATGTACCCTACCATAGTCCTCCTCAACTGTTACTGTTATGCTTAATTGTGGTTGCTTCTGTCATGTTTAATTGTGTACCAGATGCTACCGCTGATATACCAGGACCTTCTCTACCTCGGACAGAGTCGTGGGCTGAAATTCCTGACAATTTTACATTTGTCCAGGGGCTAGTTGATGACATGATCAAATGCCTTTAATAGATGGATCCTCGTGTGGGTGAATAGGAGTGTTAATAGCCCCTATGCTGCTACACTACAACTCTTAAACGTATTGATTTATGTCATGTTGACGTGATTATCGTATTTTCTACAGCCTCCTAGCTCAAATGGGACCTAGCTCGACCCATGGAAATTAGTGTGGTGTCTACACTTTCATCCAACGTGACTGAAGTGCCTCGTCGTGTATTTGAAGAGGCTTACAACTGTGTTTTGCACTCGGCGCACTCCCTATGAGAATGTAGACGCACCAATGAGGAATTGTGGAAATGGGCTCATAGGAGAGAGTAGAGAGAGATGGAACTAGTTGCCAAGGTGGAGAACCTCAAGTCGAGGATCGATTTCCTTGTAAACCGTAGTCCTGACCCTGTAGAGTCACAAAGGGCTGTGGTTGATTACGCCAGATTTTGGACTGTCGTCCATCAGAACGTAGACTCCACCCATGAGATAGTTGAGTAGCAGATGCAGATGAATTTGCTGGCCCAGAAGTGCCAAGATATGAAGGACATCAGCGCCAAGATCTTTAAATGGGAGAAGGCCCAGAGGGACACAAGTATACATACAAGCAAGAAAACGAAACCCATCGAAGGCTGTATAAAGATGCTATTGTGGAGGGTTTCTCGTACGAGGCGTTTGTGAAGGCCATCGATGCTTCTGAGGCTTATGCTAAGTTTAAAGAGTAGGTGCAGGTCACGAAGTCTCCAGATTTGGAGGTGACCCTTCCTACAGGGGAGATCGCCACCACCTCCCTTTCCCTAGGACCTTTGAGATGGACCACTTTGGAAAAGGAGAAATTTGCCGCTATGAACGCTGAACCTAATGACACGCCTTGGGTGGATATCTCAATGGAGGAGATTGAGCATTACCTTAGGCTTAGTCTAGACCAGATTCCTCTTGTAATGGACGTGGCCTCCCCTCAGGTTAGTTGCTTTGATGCTTTGCTACAGCTGTCGTTCATCGCATTTGTGTCCCTACTAACTACTTTATCCTTTGGAATGTAGGCTCTTAATGAGGATGTGAGGCCCATGGAGGGTGGGAATGAGGTGTCGACAGGGGGAAATATGGGAGCAGACGATATGCAAGTGAATACGGTAGAGATGAGGGGCGAAGGCAATGCGAACAGGGATAGTTTGTGAGAGCATGAGGGCGGATCCCCTCTCTCTTTTTGTTTGTTTTGGAAGAGTTTACAGACACTGCCAATAGGCAAAAATTTTTGACTGAAACACAAAATTCCAGAAAGGAAAACCGATTTCATGTTAGTATGGTATCGAGGTTTTCGTACTCTGGCATACTAATCTTAGGCCATTTCGGGCTGTTTGCGTAATGAGTAAAGTGAAGGTGATAATGCTAGATGTAAGACTTTCATTAGTTTTAGGCCATTTTGGGCCATTTGTGCAATGAGTAAAGTGATTTTGGTAAAGCTAGCTTTAAGCCTTTTGTTAGTTTTAGGTCATTTCGGGCCATTTTTTAGTTTTATGCCGAAAAGACGACACCCTGGCAAAGTAAGTAGAAAGCGGATATGCGAGAATGGTGATTAGGTGAGAGGTCGCAAGGTTGCTATGCGACTTGCAGCTGTCTTCTTACCTTTTGTGGGTTGACAGGGATGTAAGGCTGAGGCATCTTGCTAGGGCCTTCGCTCATGCTACCGTCCTTCATTTGAAAGGGTAGCTCCACCCCAGACATTTTCTAGTTGGAGGTCACTTCGTTGGGTCGATCCCTTCATTGTATGGCTGGTGCATGCATGAACAGACACCTCGTCTTTAGAGGCTGTAACCTCTGAACCTTGTTCTATGTTTAGGTTATTAATTTCCTATGTTACTGCCCTGTCGTCATGGATTATCACCTCTCTACCCTCGTATGGTAAGTGGATCTCCTAGTGTATAGGCGAGGAAACCGCCCCGAGTTGTGCTAACCACGATCTTCCTAAGATTAGGTTAAACCCGGGCATTTCTTCAACTACGATGAATGTTGCGTCCATGGGGAGCTTATTCCCTGCTACGAAGTTTACATGAACTATGCCTTTTACTAGGACATGTGCCCCGTTGAAGGATCGCAGGCACGATGTCGCTATTGGTTTGATCTTGTCAATAAACCCTAGTTTCTCTATGATAGGCAAAGAGATGACGTTTGTGGCCGCTCCATCGTCGACATGCACCCTTCGGATTTGGTATTGGCCAACCTGAATTATGATAAAGAGGCACGGTCATCACTTGGCCCTTTTCGGGATCTTCCTTAAGGGCTTTGTTGCTGAAAGTTAGTGGAGGTGTAGACTCCATGGGTGCGGAGGGGAGTATGACTGAGTGGATCATTTCTTCGTCTGCCGGCATGTTTTCATCAATCGGGATTACTGTTAACATGTAGACTAGAGCCTCACGGTGAGGGGCGGATACCATGACTAAGTCGTATAGACTTAACATGGTATTTGTTTGCTTTAGGGTTTGCCCAACCTGGGTTGGGGCATTCAAGAAGTCTTGGCCACTCACTTGTTCGACACTCTCCTCTTCGATTCGTCCTAGAAGACGAATCTCCCGAGGGGAGATGGACCTAGACCCAGGTTCAAATTTTCACTGATGGGATGTCATAGGTTGTGTGCTTGCGTCAACCTTCATTCTTGATGATGAAGGTATGGCTTTAAAGGGCAAAGGCATAGTCCTAGAGATGCTTTTGTCGATATTCCTCTTCGACACCTCGCCCGTCAGGTAGGTCTATTGCGTTGTAGGGCAAGGAGGTTTCTTGTTGCTACATGGGATGGTGGCTATCAAAGACGTTGGTGTTCTAATGACAAATGGGGCTAGAGGTGTTAGCAGACGAGGTTGAATAGCCCAATCAATGGGTGGTGTAGAGGCTGATGTTTGTGGCGGGACTTTCAGGATGAAGGGAAATTGCAGGCTAGCCATTGGTGGCATGGGCGTACTATGCTGAGGCACACAAATCACAAATGGTTGAAAGGGTGG
>MNCI01023303.1:272525-331827 GCA_015680685.1 Gnetum montanum | reverse complement strand
GCGAGTATGACGTATCCAATGCAATCCTACTCTCCAACCCCCTGACAGGGATCCGCATCTATAACACTGCATTTGTGACGAAATTCCCTTCCTGCGTTGACCAGACGAACAACAAAAGTTCATAATATCGTTCCAAAAAGCAAACATAGTCCGTGGCCATTGTGACTTTTCAAACTTTTGAATGTTGAATCTAGCACGTCGGAGTCAAGTACTATACCAATCTCACTAGTTGTTGGGCTCAGATTTCGGTGTTTGATAGGAGTAACCAAGACCAATAAAACTATTAAAGTGACGTGGGCATAACTTTTAATGGAATAGTAATGTCTTTGCTTAGTAGTCTTGCTCTATACTTAGCTTGTTAAGGTAAAATTAACTAGAGCTTGCTTCTTTCAACATTTACATTCATGGTTCGAATCTATTTCATTTTGTCATGCCATAGTATAATGTATTTACATCTTTGTAATCCCCTTTTATCTTAAATAAATTGTTAAAGTTTGTCTTAAACCTCATGTAAACTTTGCAATGAGGTTATACTTCTAATATATAGAATTTATGAATAAGGAAATTTTTAATGGTAACTAAAAATGTTGAATGAATGTACCTATTTAAACATTTGGAAAAGAGAAGCTAAAAGGTGATTATGTATAAATAAATCATAAACTTGTAAATTGATTATATTGGCTACTTTAAAAATGTAGATAACATCCAAAGTCAATGTGAACTTTTGTCATGTTTCCCATATTTACAAGGTTTTTGTTACAAAGACATAGATATGTTAGGATAAAAAGATGTAGATATTTGCTATAGGCATCTCATTGCTTAGGGGTAGAGCCTCTTGTTATTTATGTGGATGGTCATGAGTTTGAATCCCATTACGTTCACACAAGCCAACCGTATATATATATATATATATATATATAAATTCTTTAAAAATTCAAATAATGATATTATGAGAAAAAAGCATGTATAAAATACCAAGAAGCATTCAATGATACACAACAAATCTTAATCAATTCAACAAAAGTAGCATTATTTAAGATAGTATATCCAAATAAATTACCTATAAAAATAGCATCACCTAAGATAGGATAGGATTAGAGGATCATCACCTAGAGGCTCAATATTCATCCCACCAAGGTGAACTCTTAGGAGGATTAGTAGATGAATGAAATTCTAACCTCTTTCAAGTGGCTACACTTAGGCTAAAACCTAAGTCTTATGACATGAAAAACAAGCACCTTCACATCCATCCAAATGGTGGTACCTATTATCAAAGATAACATGTCGAAATAAATTACCTTTAATGGTTTTATTTGGAGTGGTAGCTAACATACACTCTACACTTAAGCTTTGCATAAATAGAAAAGAAAAGAATAATTGTATTATCAATGAGTGGTGGGTATTTCTTACACCGAACCATACGAATAACAAGTGTTCACTAGCGATTCGGTTGAATTCCTTCAACTTAGTTACCTAAGTGGTTGATATTCTTAATAATTAATTGTAGGGTTGCAAGGTCATTGTCTTCTTAACTTACACTTGTGTCTAGTTGGTACATATGGTTAAGTATGGGTTAAGGCACATGATATTTATTTTCATAAGTATTTTATACTTTTCTCCTAATGGCTAGATAACTAAGTAAATGTTGAATAATAGTGTCTAATTAATTAACTAACTCATCCTAACATGGAGTAACTGTTCCCACTTGCTATACACATCTTGAACTAGTATTGATGCTTTTGGGTTACTAAGTGGCTATTATTGTGCATACCAAAGATCCACTGCTAGGATTACCAAGAATTAATGAGTTATGGTCAAAGTAGTCATATTTCTGTATTTATAATTGATTATATTAATTAAAGTAAAGTGTAAGAAACTAAAGTTAAGCTAATCTAAGTGCTACAGAAATCTTGATTTTATTACCATTTATGCCAATGTATCTAGGTACATGCGCACTTGAATAAAACTTCGTATAGTCTCTTAAATCCACATTGTGAGCACTCAAAGGAAAATATTCTAACTCTAAATGATGAGTGGCAAGGTACCCCTACACTCAACCATATGAATACGAGCATTTCACACACGATCTGGTCAAACTCCACAAACGGGATAGTTGTGGTATCTAGATAGTTACTCGCTGATCGCAGTTCATTGTTTTTCCACCTGGATTAGTATTTGCTTTGTCACATATGGTTTAGTCCAGAGTGAGGTGTATGATATGGTTTCTAACCTAGTGCTACTCTTGGAGGCAATGGAATATAACTTTAATTAAGCTAGGAGGAAAAGGGAGAGAGAGTTAAGCTAATTAGAAATGGGAGAGAGAATCTAAGCTAGCCTAAGTGCGATGAGCATTCATTCCTTAATCATCTGTACACATCTTGGACCTCGTGCATGACTACCACTAGGATTACCAAGCGCATGGCCTAGGTACACTACTGGGATACCAAGTAGTCACACTTGAATGCTCGTGATTAAGTAGTACTCATTCTGCATTTAAGGAGTTTAAGGTGAAGAGCTATTAACTACGAAATTAATACATAAAAATAACAATTAAATAATTAAACTATGTGAATGCTACAATGATGAAGTAATCTCGATCTTTATTTTCGGTCATGTGTGTGTCCAAGTACGTCACACTTGAATAAAGGATGTTGTACAATTACAATCATCACATTACCAGCATGCACTGGGAGAAAGGGTTGAGAAAGACTAAAAATGAAAACTAATTTCTAACTAAAAACCTTTCTACTCCATCGTGCGCCTAAGGTGTATTTATAGGCCTGCACAGGAGCCATGATATCGCATATATGATATCGCAAGCCAAGCCACGATATCACGTATGCTATACCATGGGTGCGATATCATGACCTAATGAATCACAATTCATCATACCCCCACGACTGAATGAAAATGTGTCCTTGATTTAAACAAAATGAGTACAAGCCCCATTGATTACCTAGTGGATAGGTATGGGATTATTAACTAACTAGGGATTTATTCATGCCACAATGGAGAACTCAATAGAACAAAATTGGGACACAACACAAAATTACAAAATTGTAAAATTGTAAACTTTATTTAGCTCATGTGGTTCTAGGTGGTGATGCCTCCTCCACAAGTTGCTTCCCCTTATCCTGTGCTCCAGGTTTTGGAATTTGATGACTTTGAAGTAATACCTAGAGCTTTTCCTCTTCCATTCAAGGATCCTATGCTATTCATGCTAATGCTCCAATGTTTGATGGAGTCAGCACCTCCCATAGGCATGGTAGTTGCGAGAACATCTTATTTGCTTTGACATACCAGGCCGCAAACAACCGTCATTCCTCCTTATAGGCTTTGGCTTTATCCTTGTACTCTTGAAAATCTATAAGTCATCAGGCCAAGTTTGTTGTGACATATTTCTAGCCTTGGTAGTTGGTCTTAACCACATCTAGTTCAGAATTTGCGACTTCTAGATTCTACAATGTTTTCTTTTGCTTTGCAAATTTTGCTTCATATGACATAGGTGGCAGCTACCTGCTTCTTGAGCTCTATTCTCAGGCATCTTGCTATTAACATGGCTAGATTGGCATACCATAGGTTTGCCAATTCCATGTACTCTATGAGGTCTTGAATCTACAAGTCCCGACTTTTAACTTTTGCTTGGTGGGCAAATGCATATGTGTCCAATATGGCCTGCCAATCAGTGTGTTAAACATCAAAAGTATAGATGTGAGCCTTGGCCATATGGATCTTCTTTCCTATGACTTGCTTGTACATCCCCACATGGTCTCTAAAGTGCTCCTTTAACTTTTCATGCCGCTTGGCTTTGTTTTGCCACGTGCTTATTTCAATGGTCATCTTTTGATGAATTTCACGTACCTCCTCCATTGAAAGGGTTTGATTCTCTCTTGCCAAATAGTTCATTTCTTGGCTTACCTTGACCAATTGTTCTCGTAATTGCAGAAATTTTTTCTCGAGAAAATTCTTTTGTTTCTCCACAGTCGTCAACCAAAGTTTGTCAATAGCAAGTTATTTATTCTCCTCCTGTAACATGCTAAGTGTACCGCCTGAAATCGTCGGTCTCTGGCTGGAAGGAAAAACAGAGGCCGCGGGATCGTAGGACGCGTACAGAAGACCCTGCCTTCGCTTGAGGGCGAGCTGGAATGCGACAAAGGCAGAGTACCTTGGGTGGTCCACACGCGGATCAGACAAGGATTTCCCCATGCATACGTAAAATGCTAATACGCTGGGTTATGTGTAAATGATGTGCGGGCGTAAACAAGGTAACAGAACAGCGTAAAGCGTAAATGGATGCAAACGAAGCATGAGCGTAAATAGGCGTAAACAGTTCATGGGCCAAATTGGCATAAAACTGTAAAAGAACTTATGTAGCAAATGTAAACAATGATATTGTAGAGTCAAAGTGCAGTGCACCGATCTAATGCAGTTGTGTGGGAACACAAGGCAGACGAAAAGCCCCGGCGTATACAGGGATGACTCTGGTTGGCAGGGCAGGCAGAGCGTAGAGAGTATCTGCAGCGTACAAGGCTTCCAGCGTAAGAGGGTTTCAGCTCTAGTGCACAGCATAAATGTTCTCTGGTATGCTCCGGGATTTTGCCAACCGCCCACGTGAAAGTGGAAAATGGGGGTTTTTATACAGGTTGTTACGCTAGACTCGGGTTGGGCGACACGTGGCGCTTTGACTGGATGCACACAAGTTACAAATGTACAATATTACAAGTGTTCGGCGTATATGCTATATCAGGTCAGCGTATACGCTGGGCGTATACGCTAGGTGTGCTGAGCGTGTGAACTTGGGTGGAGATGTTGTGCTGGCGTACACAGTGGGTGTATACGCTGATGGATGCTGGTGTACACACTGGGCGTATACGTTGATGGGTGTCCACTTGTTTCAATCCTTGCTCTTTGGTGTTGTCTTCAAGCTGTCATTTGGAGATCTTGTCGTCAATCATGTGCATCTGCAGTACCTGGGCGTGTACGCTGGGGAGTCGGGCGTATATGCTGTAGTCCCGGGCGTATACACTGGTGCCAAGCGTATACATTGTGAGGGCTAGGCGTATACGTTGGAGATGTGAACTTGGGCATATACGCTGGCACAATGTACTTAGTAAAAACCAAGTGTTGCGATTTCCAAGGTTGTCGCATGTGTGAAATCTCATGTAGCCGGCGTCGTTCGTAGGTCCCAAGGACCTGTTTGGTGTCGCACAAGTACTAAGCTCTGAATTTTGTGGTGTTTCATTGGCTCCTCTTTGTTGACACTTGGAGGAATCGACCCAAGAAGTGTCAACAAAGAAGTGCAAAACACCACAAGCAACTTGATAGAGACATTGTCTGCTGCCATTGGACGAGACGTCATCACACCGTGTTCAGTAGTACATGGGACCGAGAAAGTGAAATTTGTAGCAAGTAGGAGGATAGAGATTGTGGGGATTGATGACTACCCAAGGAATTGTGTGGACAGGAATGCTTGGGTATGCAGCATGCTGGTTCTTGTCAATAGCCAATGTTTTAGCAGATGCAGATTTCAGGCGTGCAATGTGTATCCTTTGGCAGAACAGGGCCCTCGGTTAGCTTTCAAGGGAATCCTTTTGGCGGGGCCAAAGCTACGGGAGGATGTGTTACATGCTTTGGAAGGACAGGGCCCATGTTTAGTGTTCAGGGGAACCTGTTGGCAGAGAGCTAAATCCATGCAACTGGATGCTTTTTGACCATTTTAGACATGAGTACCTGGTTTTGAGACGACTGCCTTCCCGCCTGGGACTTATATGGGAAGTGCCCGGGGTCTCGTTTTTTTTGTGGCGTAAACTTTTGCTCTGCTTTTGTACTCATGCGCAGTTGCTGTGCTGTGTGTTGCAGCTGCTTTACAATGGTACAATGTTTTAGATGTACTGGGCGTGTCGAGGGGATGCCGGGGTAAAATGTGTTGGCGGATGGATAAAGAATTTTGTCAATCAATGGGGATGTACTAGTGAATGGTTTGATTTAGTCCTACCAGGTATGCTGTGAACATTGTCTTACCTTGCTACTTACGGTGAAGTGCATCTTTGTGTGAAACTTCTGGGTGTCATCCTGCAAACACAACGCCAAGGAGACAAGAAAAACCATCAGCGAATAGACGAGCTTAGACTTACATGGCGGCCAATGGCACAGAGATGCTAAAGGAAGGCAGGCACTGTGTTTAGATGATAATGATACTAATAAGGGCGATTGATGGCGAGCGATGCAGTGAAGCTGATGAATGAGCATGGCGGCAGAGTGATGTGCTGGATGTGAACTTGCCAGTTTATAGTCTTGGCAGACTGTCATGGGTTAGTTTTATGTCATAACCCATTGGACATTGCCTATTTAGCATCGTGACGGACGTTACATTGCCAGTTTCTAGTCTTAGCGGACTATGGAGAGGCAAGCTAGTTTATAGTCTTGGCGGACTCGATCGATTAGGACGGTGGCAGTTTATTGTCATGTCGGACAGATGCTAGTTTATTGTCCTTGTAGATGCTGTGGTGTTAGTTTTAAGTCATAACCCAGGACTATGCTGTGGTATCAGTTTATAGTCGTAATTCCAGGACTTTTCACGTACCTGAGCTTGTGCTTAGACGTAGAACGGTCTTAGGTACAAGTGATTGATTGGATTGACAAATTCGTTCCCTTCTGTGTCAGCTAACTTGAATGCACCATTGTCAAATGCTTTGATGACCACATAAGGCCCTTTCCAGTTGGCTGAGAATTTATCCGGGTGTTCCCGAATAGCTTTGAGTACGAGGTCACCTTCGTGGATTGGGCATTTGTTAATGTCATGTCGATGTCGTTGTCGTTGTTGCTTTTGGTACCATTCGATCTGATCGAGCGCACGTGTGCATTCCCCTTCCACTGAGTCAAGGTCAATGATGCGTAGATCATTGTTCTGCCCGTCATTGAGGAGTCTGGATAGTGTGATCCTTAACGATGGTACCTATAATTCCAAGGGTAAGACAGCTTCTGAACCGTAAACGAGACTATAGGGGGTTTTACCTATTGACGTCCGGTGGGTAGTGTGGTAAGCCCATAGTGCATATGTTAATTGCTCGTGCCATTTTCTTCTGCTTTGGATTAGCATTTTCTTAAGTATTGTAATGATCATCTTATTTGTTGGTTCTTCTTGCCCATTGCTCTGAGGATAGTAAGGAGAGGAAAATGAGTGTTTGATCCCCAAACTGTCGCAGAAAGTTTGTGTCTCAGCACTGCTAAATTGCAGCCCATTGTCAGTAATAATTGTCAAAGGGTTGCCAAAATGGGTTACAATGTTTTCAAGGATGAAATTGCACACGTGTTTAGATGTGGTCTTTCGGAGGGGAATAGCCTCAACCCACTTCGTGAAATATTCAGTAGCGGTTATAATGAAACTGTGCCCTGTGGACGACGAGGGTGTGATTGGTCCGATAAGGTCCAATCCTCATTTTTTGAAGGGCCACGTGATTTGCACCATGTGCAACTCGTTTGGTGGGACGTGGATCAGGTTACTATGTTTTTGACAAATATTACATGTTTTGACTTTGGAGAGATAATCGTGTTCCATGTGTGGCCAATAGTAGCCTAAATGTCTTATTTTCGTGGCCATGGCTTTTGGTGCTATGTGTCCCCCACATAGTCCCTCATGTACTTGATCAACAATCATTTGGGCATCAGCACTACTTACGCATATTAGCAATATACCTTCGTAGGATCGACGACACAATGTGTCCCCTACCAAGGTGTACTGCCTAGAACGTTTTCGTATGACATCCTTTTGCGCAATTGTTAGATGTCATGGGGCTTCGTTGTGTAGAAGATACTCTTTTATGTCATCATACCATTCTATCACATGTGTTGTACTAACAGATGCAATCGACAATGTTTCAGAGGTTATTAGTTCATCGCAGTTGATTACGGAGCTTCACAAGGCATAGAACATGTCGAGCGATATATTTAACGCTAGTGTGGCTAACGCATCTGCGATGGTGTTATCGTTTCAAGAGACATGTTGCACATCAATGTTTTCGAATTGTTTCATTAAATGTTTCGCCAAGTCACAGTATGGTTGTAAATGTTGGGCTTTGCATGTGTAAATATCTATAACTTAGTTTACGACTAGTTGTGAATCCCCTTTGACTACCAGGCGCGTGATGTCCGAAGCTAGTGCTGCTGTGAGACCTCTAAGGAGACCTTCGTACTCTACTATGTTGTTAGTACAGTGAAAATTGAAGCGATAGGCAAAGGGTTGGATCTCCCCGGAGGGATAAGTGATGACAGTGGCGGCACTTCCTCCTTAAGAGGTGGATGCTCCATCGAAGTTTAAAATAGCATCGTAGTCATCAGGCACTGTGTCTATTGTGTTTATACTTTCATCCGGGAAATTAGGCTCTATGGTTGTTTGGTCATGCATTGGTGATGCGGCCATTTGATTCGCTATGGCTCGACCTTTGACTGATGATTGTGCTACGTAGTACAAGTCAAACTCAGCTATCATGGCTTTCCATCGGGCTATTCGACTCCTTTCGTAAATGTTTCCTGTTATAGCTCTCAGTACATTCTCCTTACAGATTATGTAAACTTGATTACAGAAGAGGTAATGTCACGATTTTCTTAGGGAAAATACTAAAGCTAAACATGACCTCTCCACATCGTTATACTTCTTTTCGTGGGCAACTAAGGCATGGCTCAAGTAATATACAGGGACTTCAGTTCTGTCATCTTGTTTCTGGCAGAGCATAGATGCGATGGACAATTCTGAAGTGGCAAGGTAGATGTAAAATGGTTTGTTGTTTTAGGGCTGGTAGACCGTGGGCAGTCGGGCAAGTGTTGTTTTGATGTTTTCGAACACTTCCTGACACTGCGGAGTCCATTCAAAATAGACATTTTTACGTAATAGGTGGTTCATAGGTTTTAGTTTGTCTGTTAATTTTTCTATGAAACGCCTGATGAACTGCAATCTACCTTGTAGACCTTGAAGTTCGGTAAGGTTACTGGGTGGTCTCAGGTTAGTAATGGCCTTAACCTTATCGGGGTCCACTCATATCCCTGCTTCTGAAGCAATGAACCCAAGCATTTTGCCTGTTTTGACATCGAAGACACATTTTTTCAGGTTAAGTCTTAGTTCATATTTTAAACAACGTTTTAAGACTAAGTCGAGGTCTTGTACGTGTTGTCCGGTCATTTTTGACTTAACCACGATGTCATCCACATAATCATTGAGCAACCGTAGCATATAATCACTAAAGATAAACGTCATGGCTCTTTGATATGTGGCCCCTGCTTTCTTGAGACCGAAGGGCATCATGGTGTAACAAAAAGTTCCCCATGGGGTCATGAAAGTGGTTCGAAGTTGATGTTCCGGGTTGATGCATATTTGGTTGTATCCTGAGAAGCCATCCATAAAAGATAGCAAGGCATATCCGGTAGTCGAGTCAACGAGCTGATCGATGCTAGGCAGGGGAAAGTCATCTTTTATGGTTGCTACATTTAAATCTCAGAAGTCGATTCATAGGAGAATGCTTCCATTTTTCTTCGGGACGATGACCATGTTTGACACCCACTCGGCGTAATCAACGGCTCGAATGAAACCAGCTTGGTAAAGCTTGGTGATCTCATTGCGAACTTCCAATGCCACCTCGGGTCTAACCTTTCACGCTTTTTGTTTTACCGGTCTTAGTTTTGGGTCAAGGATAATGTTGTGTTGAACAATTCTAGGATCTAGCCCTAGCATGTTCGTATAGGACCAACCGAACGCTTGCATGTTTTCCCTAAGCACATGCTGAATGTCTTGGGCCAAGTGCGGTTGTAGCAGCGTGCTTAATTTTAAGATTTTGACTTCCCCATCAAGCATGGTAATGGGGGTTTCAGCCAATGGATCTTCGGTGATGTTTTCAGCTTCTATGTCAAGAAATTTTGTCATGCCTTGGTAATTATCTGATGTTTGCTGTGTTGAGGCTATGACCGCATCGTCCATCAGTGGACTTAAATTGATGAAGTTTATGTCAATGTCCCGTGTAATGATGTCGTGTGGTCCGTCAATGGTTAATGGTGCGGTTAACTGCGGGCAGTCCATTGAGCTTGCTCCTGCCAATAAACCGAGAGTTGCATAAGCAAAGGGGTGTAGTTCTATGTTTTCTGGTGTTTTTAAACTATGTGTACATGTATAATGGTGGATTATCGTCACACCTGGACGCATGGCAATTTAAGGCTGTACCGGGCCATGATGGACGGGGCGATGGCAGTTTAAGGCCGTACTGGGCCATCGTGGGGTGGGCGAAATGGCAGTTTAAGGCCGTACCGGGCCGTGATTGGTAGTTTAAGGCCGTACCGGGCCATGATGGCAGTTAGCGTAAACACGTAAAACAGGGTCCATGGAGGAACCAAGACGTAATAATCTCTGTTTTTAGTTAATTTTCATCATTTTTGGGGAAATTTTGGCAAATAGTAGGTAAAAAAGGTAAAAAGGTAAAAAATGGAGTGACGAAAGCGTAAGTGGCGGCGACGTCAGCGTCAGCGTCATCGGGCGCTATATAATTGGAAGGGGGGGGGGTCCATTTGTTTTACTGGAAAGAGACAGCATGAGTGACAGCGTAAACCTGCTAAGGCATAAGCGTAAACCATGATACCTAGCGTAAGCGTAAACCTCAACGTAGACGCCTAAGACTGATCCCCAGCGTAGACGCGGAGACCCTAGCGTAAATGATGAAGCTTAAACTTCTTAGCGCCAGCGTAGACAATTGCTCAGCGTAAACTTAGATCGTCAGTGTAGACACTCCAAGATGGGCAAGGAAAAGGAAGTGGAGGGCCAGGGGCGGAAGGGTCCTGATCTAACCTTCGCCGAAGAGACAGAGGCCATGTTACAAGGTCTGCCCAGGCCAAAGATTCCATCGTGGCCTGTGACGTCCCACAGGTAGGCTTTGATTCCTGCCTCTATTATTTCTGTGGTATTTTCTGTTTGTAGCGTAGACGGTCTCGGCGTATACACCAAGCGTAGAAGGGTTTTCAGTATAAGGGTTTTCGCCGTATACGCCAGCGTAACTACAGCGTAGACGGTATTTAGTCCTTCTAGCGTAGACATTTTTTCGCGTTGTTGTGTTAGCGTAAAAGTTTGTCAGCGTGTTTGTCATTGGCGTAAGTTCTGTTTCTTGCGACGGCATATACGCTGAGGGTTTGTTCGGCATGTACGCTGTGCGTAAAGGGGTTGGGGCGTCAGCGTAAAACAGATCACCGTCAGCGTAGACGCTGAGTTAGCTAGCATGTACGCTGAGTTAAATTTTGTTCTTTACGCTAACTATTAGTCGGCATATACGTTCTGCAGATAGCGTATACGCTGGATTGAATGCGTTTTTTGCGCTAACTGTTGGTCGTCGTATATGCTCTGTATATATCGTATATGCTAAGTCTGAATCGCTAAGTGCTAAGTTTGTTCGACGTACACTATATGCGGCGTATACGTTGAGGGTGAATCACGGGCGTATATGCTCTGTGTCCGGCGTATACGCTGGGCGTAAATCGTGGGCGTATACGCTGTGTACAGCGTATATGCTAGGCGTAAGTTGTGTTTTTCGCGCTATAGAGTTGGCGTATACGCTCTGTGTACAGCGTATACACTGGGCGTAAGTAGTTAGCTGAATTTTTAATTTTTGCCAATTTATGATGCGAACTTTTGTTTTGTGGCATTGTGATTGGTTGCAGGGACAACAAACGCTTCCTTATCATGGTTGAACTCGTCGGGGTGCTAACATGGGCTGGCCCCGTGGAGGAAGGTGATCTTCCCCCGATTTTATTTGTGGATGAGAAGGGGGTCTGGTTCAGGGAAGGTGCTAGTGAATTTCTAGATTTCTTGTTAACCAATTTCGAGGTGGCTATGTGGTCGCATTTTCACGAAGTGACTGCATGAAGTGTGGTTGATGCAATACTATTGGGGGATGCAGAGGGTGTAATGGTCTCTATGGGAGACATTGACGAGGGGTCATTTGTGGTTGAGGATGGCACTACCCACGGGCCCAAGTCAAACCACCCGTTAACGCGTGTGTGGGCATTGCTGCCACCGGGGTTGGATTATGTCAATAATACATTGTTTATAGCTGCCCGTGCACATACCTTGTTCCAGAATCCTCCTGGCATGGTATACCGAATAGCCAGGTGGGACCATTTACATTTATTACTTTGTCTATTTTCATTTGATGTTGGTTTCTTGTTTTAACGCACGTTTTTTTGTAGATCGAAGACCAACCCAGACGGGATCCTCATTGAGGATGAAGGGATAGCCCTCGCTCGCACTACTCTAGAGGCCTTTATGATGGCCCCCACTCTTCGTGGGGTCGTTCTGGCTTAGACGAAGGGTTCGATGGTCTACTTCCATAATCAGTTTTCTAGGGCCTTTGCGATGTGCAAGGCTCGTGGGTGGCTTCACGAAGATTGGACAGATCAGGGGCTAGTCTTTCCTCATAACTTTGGAAGCACTTCCAAATCTGCCACTAACGATGGGTGATAACATTTCTTAGATGCATTAGTGGGTTTGTTCAACTATTTGGGACTATGCCGATATAACCGTTTTAACTTGTTTTAACAGTTGATGCACCTTCCGGTGGAGATCCCGTGACGACAGGGCGAATTGAGGCCACTTTGTCAATGAAGTTTGGGGGGGTGGAGAAGACGCAGAAGTTGCTGCGTAAGAATGCCCCTCCGCCCCTCACTTGTTTCCTGGATGATGTTGGCCTCCTAGAGCTTTTTATGACACCCAGCCCTGATGTCTCAATTGGGGAAATGATAGGGATCGTGGACTCTTTTAATGAGTCTATTTCTCAATACAGTGCCCAGATTAAGGGTGTTAAGGTGGTGTTTCATCTGTCGCTTGTGTTCTTTTCTAAATTATTTGGCATGCCGGAAGATGGCTTACCTGTAGTATTGGACAGGTCTCATAAAGAGCTCCAAACGATCCACGAGCTGGAATCTTGGCTTGGCGTGAAGAAAAACACCAAGGGATTCCTGATGCAGGGGAAAGAAAAGGTTGTTCAGGTGAACGAATTGTATCCCTTGTTTCGGGTGTGGGTGTTTCCCAAAACCCTTTCTCAGGTGCGGAGTTTTGGGGTTGAGGAGATGCGCATCATGCGAAGTATCTTAGAAACTGGCATGTGGTATAACTGGGCTCAATTTTTGTTGGCGGGCCTGCAGAAGGAGATAGGGCGATTGCGCTCGAATATCGAAGCACAATCACACTTCACCTTTGCCTTCTTCACCAGTTATCTCTACCATTTTGTTGAGTTTCTTGTGGTGCGTGCGGACAACAAGTTTGTCCTACAGGATCAGGGTCAACTATCCCGCCCGTGGATCAAACATTTGTTTGTGACAACGAGATCGCAGGACGCCCCAGAAGGTATCGATGAGTCCGTGTCTGTTACTACAGGGGGATCATCTAGCGGTTCCATCCACACACGGGATAGTCTAGGGGTGGATCTAGATGATGTACCTTTAACCACCAGACGAGTAGAGCGGGTTATTAAAGAGACCGTTGGGAAAGCCAATTCGAAATTGAAAAGACCCGAACATGCCACGGAGGGAGTTGCCGATATAAGCCAGCCACGCGTGAAGTGGATACTCTTCAAGATTCCTAGTAAGTGAAGCTCATCTGCTTGTTATTGCATCATTTTCATTCATTTATAACCCCTGCTTCAATTGCTTACGTGTCATTGTTGTTTTTGATTTGATGAAGTGAGGAGGCAGGCCTTAGAGACCATCAGAGAGGAGGAGGACACACGTACCAAGAAAAACAATGACGAGGAAAGCCTAGAGAAGAGTCAAGGTGAGGGAACGGAGCTATTAACAGAGAGGACTATTGACACTGAACCTTTAGACAACCCAGACGCTATCAACCAAATGTTCAGTAGCTTCCTCAAGGGTGACTTGGATTTGGGCAATCCCCCAGAAGGTGACAAGGATCAGGGTATGTCTTTTCTTTTAGTTGGTTTTTATTATTTTTCTGAATTAATTATGGCTCCTACATTTTTTATTTATTTTCGTGTTTTTGGATTAGATGAAGGCAGCAGTACCAGGACGGTACGGTTGGACATTCCCATGAAGACGGTTCCCCCTGAGAGGACCGCTGAGGTTAGTTCTTCCCATACTCGTCAACCACTTATTTGGTCAGAGATGCCAAATAAGATGGATTTTGTGGATGGAATCGTGGAAGAGGTCGTTGAACATCTCCAAGAAGTCCACCCTGACATAGGTATGAATTGTTTAAAGATTAGGAGCTTCATGCCTTATGTGTACCATTTTAACGTTCGTGTTTTCTGTGTGGGTAGGCGCTAAACTAAGATGGGATCCCTCTGAGGCCATCAGTATAGAAAGCCTAACTACACTCTCCCTAGAAGTGGAACAGGTGCCAAGGCCTGTTTATGAAGGAGTTGCAGAAAGCCTTGTGCACAATGCCAAGTCGTTGTGGACTTGTAGGCGTTCTGTTGAACAGTTGTGGCTACAAGTATAGGCAAAGGAAAAGGAAGTCTCCGCCATAATAGAGGAGCGTGACGATTTAAAGGCTCGATACGAGTTCGCCGCTACTAGACTAAATGGAGATCGTTCTTGGCGAACATCAAAGATTACGTACACCAGGTATTGGAACCTTTTGAACCGTCATGCATCACTGACTCAGAGAATGGTGGAATGCAAAGCTCAAATTGATCTCCTGAACCTTAAGTGTCAAGATTGGAAGGCTTTTTCTTCCGAGGTTCGCAAATGGGGTCAAGATGAGAAAAACCATAAACATCAGTACAAGAAGATAAATGATATGTAAAAAGGGAAAACAAGGTATGCGTAGTTTAAGGCCATTTCGGGCCCCATTGTAAACGAGTAATATTTTAGGAAAAGTGGATGTTTCGTAGTGGACCGACCATTTCTGATCGTGGCTAGTTTTATGTCATTGCAGACATGATAGTTTAACATCTTTCTAGACAAGAAGTGCTGTTTAATTTTGTTCCCCCTCTTTTTTCTTGTCTATTATGATTTTTGGCGTTTTTGGGTTTTATCGTAGTTTAGTGTCATTTCGAACATGTTATAGTTTAACGTCGTTTCGGACTAAGGGTGTTTTACTTTAGTTGTTTTTTGATCTTCTTTATTTTCATGTCAGGGGGTGTATTAACTGGTACGATTTTGTATTCTGCATCTCCTTCGCTGATTACGTTGAATGGCAGTTCGGTCCAGGAGACGTCCGATTGAATGTTTTCGGTATCGGTATTTTCAGGTACTTCAGTGTCCGTCATTATTTCAATGTTGCTTTCTTCATGAGGCAATGTGTGTGGAGTGTTGGATGCAGGTGTTTCAGTTTTGGGAGATTTTTGTTCTGTGTTAAAGGGCTTACTGTTTACCGGTGGTTGGGGGTTCTTGTCGTTTCGGTTAGGCCTTTCGAGCTCGACTTCTGATCCTTGGTCTATGTCTGTGTTTGATGAGATGATGGGAGTAACCACTTCCCCATGTATGAAGATTTTGCCATCCTCATAGGGTAGGTGAATCTCCTGATGTATGGGGGAAGAAATAGCTCTCAATTGGGCCAACCAGGGTCTTCCCAATATGAGGTTGAATCCTGACATCTCGTCAACAACTAGGAAGTTAGCGGATGTGGGGAACTAGTCTCCTGCTATGAAGGCTAAGGTTATCATGCCTTTGACCAATACACGTGACTCGTTGAACGACCTTAAACATGTCGTTGCCGTAGATTTAATCAAGTCAGTAAGTCCCAGTTGTTCAATGATGTGATATGGTACAACGTTGGTTGCCGTCCCATCGTCTACATGGACTCTATGTATTTTGAACATGTATGGTTATGAACATGGGGATGGTTGTTATCTCCCCTATCTTCTTGTCTACTTTGATATTATCATCGTGGAAGCTCAAGGGTTTAGGAATGGCACTGTGAGATGGATACGTTACGGCATGAATGGCCGGTTCACTTGGAGGTAAGTTCTCACTGACTGGGATTGACGTGAGCATGCGTACCAGAGCTTCCCGATGAGTCTGGGATGTTAAAACCAAGTCATACAAGCTTAAAGAAGTGTTCTTTTGTTTCAGTGCTTGGGTAACTTGCGTTAAGGCCGTTGCAAAGTTCCTACTGTCATGGACGTTTTTACCGGCGATGACTGGGTCCATTGGGCCCAACAGTTTTATCTCCCGCTTTGTCGCTTTGTCATCTTTGTTTGGCACTGTCGATTCAGGTGGTTCTTGGGTCTTAGATGGTTCACCGCTACTGCCTGTGTTTGGTTGGTTGTTAGATGATGACATGGGTATGAAGCTAAGTGGAGTAGGCTTGGGTGGCCCCAGAGCCAACCGTTGGCGCTCTTTCTCCAATCGTTCACGCATAAGCCTATCAGCTAGGCGTTCTCGCGTGTGGCGTGGGGGTGGAGCTCGTCTCGGAGCCTCAGGTTGTCTTGGGATGCGCAACACATATGGGGACGGGCAGGGTTGCGTTTGGTTGGTGGGAAGTGTTTGAGCCGAAGGCTAGCCAGGGACCTTAATGACGTAAGGACGAGGTTTGCCTTGTGCCTGTGAGGTGGAGGTTTGATAATTGTTAGAACTTTCAGGTGTCCTAACGATGTACGGGGTTGGTTTTGGTGGAGGTTGGGCCTCCTCTATTGCAACAGCCGGCGGCACTCAGACTACGAAAGGAGTAGGCCGAGTGTGAGGGATTAGTGGCTTTGAGGGTGTAGGTACGGCTGAAGGTATATGGAATACATAAGGCTACTGGGGGATGCGTGGTGCTTGGGGTGTGGGTGTGGTCACGGCGGGAGGAATCTGCACTACGAATGGCCTAGGAGATGTTTCTTGTGTGTTTTGAGGGTAGATGGTGTTAATGTTACTTGCCTCGGAACCATCGTTGAAGTAGATCTTGCTAATCATGTACAGGGCCTCTTGGGTGTTCAGGGGATCCTTGTACACCCCCATAGCCTGATTCTGTGGCTGGACTGGGTTAGCCTCATCAAAAGTGATTTTGCCGTCATCGATCATCCGCTGGATATCTTGCTTCAGGGTGAAGCAGTAATCTGTTCCGTGCCCATTGCGTTGATGGTAGTCACAGAAGCGATCCATCCTAAAGCCTTTGGGTACGGGCGGCTCATTCGGGGTTGCTAAGCTTGGGTTCTGTGATGATGATGACTCCGGGGCTGTTGTGGGAGTGGGTTTATAGTAGTTAGTAGGGGTTGTGGGTGGTTTTTGTTGGGGTGTGATGTTGGTTTGTTGGGTTCCTGCTATCGCTGCTATCGTTATCTTGGCTTTCTCTTTATCCTTTTTAGTGTGTTGGTTTCTGAAGGCCAAGTATGCCGGGTCGTGGCTGTTTTGAGCCGCTTCCTCTATGTTTTTTATCTGCACAAATGCCTGATTAAGATCCCACGTGTTAAGGTAATATAATTTAGACTTGAAGAAATCGTTGACAGCCCCCTTCAGAATTGTGAGTAGATAAGTTGGAGAGATTGGCTCGTGTAGCTCGTTGAGAGCCGCACTCTATATCTGAATAAACGTTTATACAGGTTTAAGCGGTGCTTGCTTGACTTGCATGAGGTTGTCCAGTGTGGCCTCAGGTTTCAAGTTGTACTCGAACTGGGTCACAAATTGGCATAAAAGATCATCCAAGGAAAAGATAGAGTTCCTAGACAGGGCTCGGTACCAGTCAAGCGCTCTCCCTGCGAGGGACATGGGGAACACTCGGAGGATGAAATGAGGACATGCCTAGAGGAGCGCACATTCCAATCAAAATGTTATGAAGTGGACGTTGGGGTCCATTTCCCCATTATATTTAGTCAACGTCGGTAAGGGGACGCCTTTGGGCAAAGTCAAAGGTGGGATAGAGGAGCTGATGGGGTCGTCGTTGTAAAAATCCACACCGTCAGCTCCCCGTCGACGGCTGTTTTGAGGTGTTTTACCTCATCTGTCAATTCCTGCATTAGTTTTTTAGCATCTGCCCAATCTTGGGCGCTCGATGAAGCTACAGGCTGGGGCTGTGGGGCTGTATACAAGTTAGATTGTTGGGTTGTGGGTTGAAAGGCCGAAAGCTGAGCGATCGGCTGTTGTGCTTGTGGGAAGTTAACGGTGGGCGGTACTATGGATGGCATGTTGTAAGGGAAATGTTGCTGCTACTGCGAATGGGGTTGTACCTGTGGCACGTGATAGGGGAAACACTGTGATTGCTGTGGTGGCGGCTGTACTGGGGGAACGTTGGCTAGTTGAACCATATGTGGTGGTAGGTTATAATTAGGAGGTTAATGTTGCTGCGATTAAGCCCTCATCGTTACCCATGGTATAACTACGTTTTGTGGAGGGACTTCCTATTGGGTTATGGCGGTAGAAGGGGCTGTATGCGTTTGAATGTGTGGGATGTAGTGGGCGGATGTGGAGGCCGGGATGACGTGTGGCATCCCTATCACTCGGGGTGGACATGTTACTCCCACGCTATCATGAGGGGGTAATGCTTGTGAAGATGGATCGACTGCTACCTCAGGAATGATGGCGAGGGGGAGCGTGCTGAATCGAGGATTAGATGGAGGTGGCACATGGGCAAATGAGGATGTGTGCGATGGAGGCATTTGTATGTGAGTTATTCTGAGGGGTTGGAGGGGCATGATCTCCCCTGCATCCAGATGAAAAATGGGATTAGCGTGTGCTTACGGGTTGAGAGTGTGGTAGGAATCCTCGTGTTCTGACTGGGCAACGAAGTCATCCTCTTCCTCTAGTTGGGTCTCGAGTGCATGTTGACCCAGCGTGTGGCTCCTTTGCAGGAGGAGCTATGTGATGAGTTCTGAGTACTGCTCTGGAACCGGGATTAGGTCATATGGGGAAGGGGTGAACTCATATCCTCCCCTGTAAAAGATTTTGAATTACTTCTTGACTTCCATTTCGGCTCGGTCAACAGCCAGGCCGGCTTGTAACTTAATACATATGAAATTATACTGATCCTGGGTGATAATGTTGGAGGCTGGATCTCTCCCCTGCAACCTTAGGGACCGATGGGGTTCTGCTGCGGGTTGTACTCCCGGGTGTTGCATGATGGGCTATTGAACAACCATGGTGTCTATGATGTTGGTGGCTTAAGTGGTGGCATCTGTAGTGTTGTTTGCAGGGTTCATGATGATATGTCACGGAGGTGAATCTGTCTAAAGATGCGAAGTTAGTGTCGTGTAGTATGCAGCGTATACGCTTCAATGGATGGCGTATAATGACAGCGTATACAGCATATATGGTCAGCGTAGGCGTTGAGCGTAGATGAGTCTACGACGTAAGTGGCTCAATGTATATTCCAGATAGTGTACAGCGTAAAGGTACAGCGTAAGAAAGGGTGCGGCGTAAGCAAGACAGTGTAAGACAAGGCTCAGCGTAAAAGTGAGGAGCGTAAAACAAGCTCGGCGTAAAATAGGTCACAGTGTAATCCAGTTGCAGCCTGAAAACAGGGGAGCATAAAAAACAAGGGAGTGTAAACTGGACTCAGCGTAAATAAGGTTCAGCATAAACGAGGCTCAGTGTAAACAATGCAGGGTGTAAAAAATGATAGCGTAAATGATGCACAGCGTAAAAGCAAAGCTCAGCGTAAACAATGCAGGGTGTAAACAATGACAAAGCATAAACGATGCACAGCGTAAAAGCAAAGCTCAACGTAAACAAGGTAGCGTATGGTTTTTAGAGGGAATTTTTACGACGGGGCATAAATACTAAACAGCGTAGACGCTGGACAGTTACAGGCTGGGGTTTTAGGCTGGGCAGCGTAACCACTGATGGGTTTCAGCAGGGAGCAGCGTGCAGTTGGTGGTGTAGACGCTTAACAGCGTAGACGCTGGGAAATTTATAGACAAGGGTTTTAGGAGGCCCTCCTTCTAGCGCCAATTTCTATACCGCCTGAAATCGTCGGTCTCCGGCTGGAAGGAAAAACAGAGGCCGCGCGATCGCAGGACACGTACAGAAGACCCTGCCTTCACCTGAGGGCAAGCTAGAATGTGAGAAAGGAAGAGTACCTTGGGTGGTCCACACGCAGATCAGACAAGGATTTCCCCGCATGTACGCAAAATGCTAATACGCTGGATTATGCGTAAACGATGTGCGGGCCTAAATAAGGAAATAGAACAGCGTAAAGCGTAAATGGATGCAAACGAAGCATGAGCGTAAACAGGCGTAAATAGTTCGTGGGCCAAATTGACATAAAACTATAAAAGAACTTATGCAGAAAATGTAAACAATGATATTGTAGAGTCAAAGTGCAATGCACCGGTCTAACGCAGTTGTGTGGGAACACAAGGCGGACAAAAAGCCCCGGCGTATACAGGGATGACTCTGGTTGGCAGGGTAGGTAGAGCGTATAGAGTATTTGCAGTGTGCAAGGCTTCCAGCGTAAGAGGGTTTCAGCTCTAGTGCGCAGCGTAAATGTTCTTTGGTATGCTCCGGGATTTTGCCAACCGCCCACGTGAAAGTGGAAAATGGGGGTTTTTATGTAGGTTGCTACGCTAGAATTGGGTTGGGCGACACGTGGCATGTTGACCGGATGCACACAAGTTACAAATGTACAATATTACAAGTGTTGGGCGTATATGCTATATCAGGTCGACGTATACGCTGGGTGTACTGAGCGTGTGAACTTGGGTGGAGATGTTGTGTTAGCGTACATGGTGGGCGTATACACTGATGGATGCTGGCGTACACGCTGGGCATATATGTTGATGGGTGTCCACTTGCTTCAACCCTTGCTCTTTGGTGTTGTCTTCAAGCTGTCATTTGGAGATCTTGTCGTCAAGCGTGTGCATCTGCAGTCCCTGGGCATGTACGCTGGGGAGTCGGGCGTATACGTTGTAGTGCCAGGCGTATACACTGGTGCCAGGCGTATACGCTGTGAGGGCCAGGTGTATACGCTGGAGATGTGAACTTGGGCGTATACGCTGGCACAATGTACTTAGTTAAAACCAAGTGTTGCGATTCCCAAGGTTGCCGCATGTGTAAAATCTCATGCAGCCGGTGTCGTTCGTAGGTCCCAGGGACCTATTTGGTGTCGGACAAGTACTAAGCTTCGAATTTTGTGGTGTTTCACTAAGTACCTTGGCATGCACATAGGTTTGCGCTTGTGCCTTAGAGGCATCCTAGTTGGCCTTCTCTTTCTCCTCTGCCACTATTTTATTATCCACTAATAGTTTATTAAGTTGGTTTATCCTGAAAGTGTCCAACTGGTCTACGAGAACAAACTAAGATGGGTCTTACTATGTAGCTTGCAGGGTGATGAGCCTCTCCTATAGTCTTGTCAACTTTGCTTCCACGTGCTCAGCCCTGATCTTTGCCATGACCAACTTTCCTTTGGTGGAGATGAGATCTGATTGTGCTACTGTGACATCTTGTGGAATGTCTAACAAGGACATCATTACTTGTCCTGTTAGCAAAAATTGATCAAGGACATCCTCATGCTCCACAAGAGTTATTGATGGATCGGCCAGAGTTTGAGCATATTGTGCTCTTGTCAAATCTACTAGTTGCACAATAGAGATGTTGAAAGATTCTTTGGTATGGTTTGCAACCACTTCTGTGGCTCCTGTTGCATCTTGGTGCTACATGATCACCATTGTGGCCCCTTCACCTATTTCGGATTGCACTTAGAAAGACACAGTGTTCACTAAAATCAGTTGTGACCAATGAGTCTCCCCTCCTCCTATTTGGATGAACACCTCACCCTATGCATGATCAATAGAAATTGTGGGTTGTATGATGTCATCGATGACGCAAAAGAGATTAGGATCATTATGACTTCCCCAACTGAGTATCTCAACGATGGCCTTGAGGTGGCTCATCGATGGTCTATAATCTTGCAGTAGTGGCGACTGTTGATCTCACTAGCTCGTGTTGGGCCTTGCTTCACATTATTGACTAGGCATCATGCTTCAAAGTTGGCTAGGCCTTGTAGTTTGAGTTGCAATGGGCTCCACCGTCTATTCTTGCTCTTGCTCTAGCTCTAGTATCTCACCAACACTTTTCCTTGGAGTTGGTGGCTTCAGAAATTCAGTGAACAAAGCATTCAGGGCTCTTCTGAGGACATCATTTGTGTACCCCAGAATACCAGCATGTTTGCACAGCTTCCTAATGAGATAAGGGAAGGGCAACGTGAACTTTCCTATCTTGCATTCTTCAAACCGCCTCAAGATCTCTATGAGATATAGATGAGGAAGGTTAGCATTAGCCTTTCCCATCAATATCGCACTTCCTCTTGTTACATATGTTGAGATTCCTTTTAATCCTCTCGTGGGGAAGATGTGATAAGCACCAATCTTGAAGTATATCCTTTCTTCTAGCATCAACTCTCCATATGTCTTGTCTTCTTTGCCATACGCCCTATCCAACCAAACTTTTCATGCATTAGCATCGGAGCGAGTGGACAAGTAAGTAATTTTTGGCCTTGTATTCGGAAGGTTCAACACTTTTGATATGGCCTTAGAAAAAAAATCTATAGACATACCACAAATGTTGAGTGTGGTGCCTTTTTCCTTAATGTGCCAGAATTGATACATTTCTCTTAAGTACCAGGCACCACTTTCAGAGAGGATAGGCCATAATGAAGACTCTTTAAGTTGGTCCCTAATAACCTTAGGAGCGAATTCCATGAAAGGTCTGAAGTTCAATTCCACGATCATTGTAACCAACGTGGACTTTTCATGGATGACCTGAATACACTCTGGGGACAACATGAGTTGTTGTCCTCGTTCAGGTGCTGAAGTAATTCCTGCTTCTGATTGTCCCAATTGTACAATAGCAAGAGTCTCTTGATGGATGCTAAATGATTACGCCTCCTACTCTGCATGTTGTTCAGGAGACGCTTGTTCTCTACCTCTCCTAGGTCGCTTGGACATACCTTGAGAGGGTCCTTCTTGTTGTCCACGCTTTGGGGCCATTTGCAATCACACGGGGTCAATCATTAGTAAGGTTGCTTACCAAAGTTAAGTTATACCTTAATTCTTGCCTTAATGAATTCATCTCTTATTCTATATGATTTAAAGTTAGGAAATTTTGTGAAAATGTCCCCAAAAGGTTTTAATATTTGACCCACTTTGACTAGGTGGCTTCACAATTTTAGCTTCCTAGTATAAGTGAGGAGATGAAGTTGTTTTTGGCACATGTTTATCATTTTTGTATAATTAATTACCCTTGATAATGTTCTTTGGATGATGACATATTTCTAAAAATTTGTGCATAATTCAAAGTGTACCCCTCCCCACGACTAAGCTAAATACTTTAGGTTTAGATAGGTTTGAGTAGAATGAAAATTGGAGCGCTAGTAAGTGAGTTATGGTTGTTGGAACAAGAGGTACGCAATCGCAATTTGTAGAAGAAAATTTGAAAAAATCCCCTATGTGAATAGTTCCAAATGATGTTGATGTTCATGGGGGGGAAGGGCCCATATTTATAGTTTTTGTGGGATGCGATATCGTGTATGCAATAGCGCGTGGCCATGATATCGTGTTAGACACGATATTGCATACGCGATATCATAGCCTGTTTAAAGTAGGGTACTCAGAAAAATTTGATAAATTTTTGAAATTCCTAATTCAAAAATGAAGGACTTGAAGTCGATGTAAAGGGTCTAGGGTAATATTAATCAGGCCTAAAGGCACAAAAAGGATAATGGTGTAAAATCTGGCGATGGAAGTCTTGAAGAGTATGAGGAGAAAGGACGTGTTGGTACATAAGAACATTGGAACTAGAAGGATGATAAGGGAAAGAAGATTGTTGGTAATTCAATACTCAGAGGATGTAAAATGATGTGAGGGTAATGTGCAACAAGTACAAATTACAAAAGTCATGCAAGTGGATCCTCCCCAAAGCAAGTTCCAACCTATAATGCCCTTGTAGAACCACACCTTAAAATGTCTTAAGGCACTAGAAGTGTTAAATGTAATCTACACTAATTTCACAAAACAAACACACATAAATACCACTGTGATGAGGTATGAATTTAATGCTACATAAGCCACGATTTACAAATACATGAACAATGAGATGAGGTGAATTATAGAAGGGATTGCAAAGATTGGGACATGAGGTAACTGACTCAGGGCATAATGAATCCTTAGTGTAAGGCATGATTAATGTGTGATTAGCCCATTGTTCAAAAATCAAGATCAATTCCATTCCTCTGATTAGTGACATTGCATTGTTTCATCCCATGATGGACAACCATAAGAGTACCATGACAACAAGGCATACAGTAGCTTGGCATTTTGTTCAAGGGAGGAGTGATTTGGAATTGCTTTGATATACTTTGAGCTTGATCTTTTCTTTTTCTTTCTGTGTGGCCACTTTGGCACATTTTTCTTGCTTTTTTTTCTCTTCTCTCCTTTTTTTTTTTCATTTCATCATCATTTGTTTTTGAATGCTTCATCCAAAGAAGCCGATTACCTTTAGGCATGGGTGCATGTCTTTCCATTGGGAACCCCAAGAATAGCATTGGCTTTCCTTGATTGAGTGCCTTTTAATTACCCTTACTTCCATTTTTCATTAGATCTACAAGGATCTTAGTACAACCAAGCTACATGATAACTCTTACAAATGTCACCAAAGAGAATCCACAAGTCCCCTTGATGTCACACACTGGTCATTCCCTCTTGGTCCATTCTTATTTGCTTTGAATATAATATGATAAGGTTACTTTAAGTTTTAATGATTAGAAATATCATTGTACCTAGGGTAGAACCTCTTATTAATGGAATGAGTAGGTGGATGTTGTGGGCTTGCTGTTCAAATAATTAGTCACCTGAGACTGGATAGCAGAGAACAACACCTCAACCAATGAGTTACATGAGCGCTTTATTCATAGATGAGATTACTCATAAAAAAATAAAATAATAAATTGAAAGATGAAAAACTGGAAAACAAAAAAATTAAAGAATTAAAGAAATGGAAAAACATTTATTAATTCTGTGTTGTTAGAATGGAGGCTACCCCCAAAGCTAAATGGCTAAGCATGGCTAGAATTAATAAATGGAAGGCTTGGATCTAAGCATTTTGGAAACATTGGAGTCCAGTCATATCCAAACCACCAAGTGTCTTTTGAGGTGGTGGTAGGAATATACCCAAATTGGGGTTCACACACTTGATTGTAATAGGCATAGTGGGGCAGATTATAAGATATGATCATGTGCTAAGGAGCTGATCCACTATGGAACTCATGACCATAAGATGGTATGCAAGGATCAATATGTCTCCCTTCATGGCTAGATTCACTAGGTTGCATGGTTGTTGGAGTATTGATTGGTGGCCTTGATAAGGTAACACAAGTTGTTGGGTTCAAAGAGGAAGATGCACCACAGTGTTGGACTTGTGTTGGGTTGGAGGATGTAGTGGTTTTAGAATTGAGATGTCCCTTTCGACGGTCACGTCTAAAAAAGGAATGCGTTTAGTATGATGGGTTTCCACTGCTATTGTCAATAGTAACATAAGTAACATTCATGGGTTGATGTTGCAGTGCAAACCCTTCAGGTACAATTGGTGGTGATGTAGAAGAAGGTGAAGGATAAGAATATTGTTGTTAAGGAAAAGTGTAAGGTACATGAGGTGGCAACCTTAGCGGAGAGGATATGAGTAGATAGTATTTTGAAAAATGATAATGATGAGGTGAAGTAAAGGATGATGATTTGGTTGGAGAAACAAGGTGTTGAACATAGTAAGCATTTGGTGTTGGGACATACAAAGGATATGGTAGGGTTGGTGATGGCTTCCCCCACAACTAGGGCCTTTGCCATTATGGTTGAACTCGATATTTTTCTACAAAATCTGGATATAACATTCCTCCCCAATGCTCATGTAAATGTGACAAAACTGGGCATTGGCCTTTGGGGTGATCGTACAGACAGACGTTGCATTGATATGTGAAATTAGCAATTGAGTTCTTTTTCTTATTATCTTCTACCCTTTGTTTTGATTGTTGCATGGTGTCCTATCCTGTTTCTTGATTTGGCATAGTTGTGCCTCTACTATTGTTAGCATCTTCTCCATATTTTCTGTGCACCCACTCCATCATCTTATTAGTCTTTGCCTTGATTTCATCAAGTGATTGTTGCATTGGCAAAGGTAGAAATGGTTGCACTTCCTCAATGTGAGCTGATTTCTCCTCTTTATGATTATGGACCTTTGCTAATTCGAGATTTTGGTCCCATTGAGAGTTTTCAACATTCTCCCACTTAGTCATTTCTCCTTCTTCTTTTTCTACCTGCTTAATAAGCTCTTGGAGTTGATGGGTTTGTAGCTCGTATAATTGACCTCAGGCATACATCCCTAGGGTTTCCCTTGTTTCATTACGAAGCCCATCTATGATGTGACACATTAGCCTTTCCTTAGAGAACTCATGGCCTAGGAAATTGTTTAATAGTGCTTAATATCTTTCTAAGGACATGTCCAAGGGTTTATGTTGTGCTTGTTTCCACTCTTGGATTTGTCTCCTCAAAGCCTACACTCTGGCATAGGTTTGATATCGTTCAGTAAAGAGTTCGACCATTGTTGGCCAACTATAGATTGATTTTGCTTTTAATGATCTGTACCACACTTTTGCTTGGCCAACGAGTGTCATAGGAAAGAGCTTAAGTTTTTTCCACCCATTATTGATATTATTCCATACACAGGCATCATACAAGGCTTGTATATGCTGTTGTGGATCTGAATCATAGCCTTTTGCGAACTTGGGCAAGTTGTTTAAATCAAGCTTGGGTAGATGGCTTTTTTTGCGATGCTTGCGGGATATTCAAATGGCCTCTTGTATAGGGATTAGGCTCTTAGTGCCCAGCAGGGGTTCATTGTCACTAAGTGGATTGTGAGTTTGTGCGTTGGGACGATGTTTTCCTTATTCATGTTGGCATTCTCGATTTTCTTTGTGAGCTCGATTTTTAGTTCTACACTAATTCCTTGAAAGATAGTCATCTATGTTACAATCTAATGTTGAAGGAGTAGAGGAAGAGAGGGAACTGTAAAACTCGTTATGACTTTTCTAAGTCTTCCAATCATCCCCAAATAAGTTCTTGTTAGTTATCGAGAGGGTCCTAGGCCTTTTAGGCCTCCTTGTTCTATGGGATGTCTCATCCTTGCTACAGGTATCAAAGTTGGATGAGGAAAGTCTTTGAGTATCATTGGGGGTGTTCATGAACGTAGGGGACTCCTACATAAGGTTAAGTACTCCAAAATTTATCTTCATCATCATATAATTTTTTGGTTCTCCAATGAATTGCCTTACTAGTTGTTGCGTTATCATAGTCTTATGAGAGAGACATGGTTGTAAATTTGTGTGTGATTTAATTGCAATTATTATTATTATTTTTTAAAAGATATATCATGAATACTTTGTTACAGTGATATTGAATGATGTAACTAATATAAATAACTAACACCATCCCCCGGCAATGGCACCAGTGATGAGTGGCAAGGTACCCCTATAGTCAACCATATGAATACGAGCATTTCACGCATGGTCCAGTTGAACTCTGCAGATGGGCTAGTTGTGGTATCTAGATAGTTACTCGTTGATTGCAGTTCATTGTCTTCCCACCTAGACTAGTATTTGCTTTGTCATGTATGATTTAGTCCAGAGTGAGGTGTATGATGTGGTTTCTAACCTAGTGCTACTCCTAGAGGTAATGGAAAATAACTTTAATTAAGCTAGGAGGAAAAGGGAGAGAGACTTAAGCTAATAGGAAATGGGAGAGAGAATCTAAGGTAGCCTAAGTGCGATGAGCATTCATTCCTTAATCATCTATACACATCTTGGACCTCGTGCATGACTAACACTGGGGTTACCAAGCGCATGGCCTAGGTACACTACTGGGATACCAAGTAGTCACACTTGAATGCTTGTGATTAAGTCATACTCATTCTGCATTTAAGGAGTTTAAGGTGAGGATATATTAACTACGAAAGTAATACATAAAAATAACAATTAAATAATTAAACTAATTGAATTCTACAATGATGAAGTAATCTCAATCTTTATTTCCAGTCATGTACGTGTCCAAGTATGTCACACTCAAATAAAGGATGTCGTACAATTACAATCATCACACTACCAGCATGCACTGGGAAAAAGGGTTGAGAAAGACTAAAAATGAAAACTAATTTCAAACCAAAAACCTTCCTACTTNTTTATAGGCCTGCACAGGAGCCACAATATCGTGTATATGATATCATGAGCCAGGCCATGATATCGCGTACATGATATCGTGACCTAATGAATCATGATTCATCACTAGAGAAATGAAACTACAAGATTTTCGCTAAGTTATGATTGAAAGATGTCATAAATGCAAAGGATACTTACATTTTATATAGGTAATGACTACATCAATGTTGACATATCTAATCTTAGCATGCGTTGACAAGGATACGTTGATTGGGATGCATCAATCAAGATGCATTGATGCAACCTATCTTATTCATATTCATCATACACCATGACTAATTGAAAACTTGTTCTCAAGTAAACAAAATTAAGATCGAGTTTCTTCCAAAATTGAAAGGTATGAAGTTTATTAACAAAAAGACAGATAGACAAACTACTAACTCTGAGTGCTAAATTGTACATTAGTACAAAAAATGAGTGTTCATTACAACAAGATCAAACACATTACAAAAATTGTAGCATGTGCCTAAAATATTATCAAAGACATGATGATGTCTCAAACAGTGCCTACAGGTGGAGGCTCCCATAGATCATATGGTTCTTCATCTTGTCTTAGAACTGGTGGAGGTTGAGGTTGTCCTACTGTCATCATTGCTTCTACTGGAAACTTAAAGGCATCTAGAAATGCCTTTATTTTCTCCTCTTTGCTTTATGGATCATATACAGTTCATGCAACTTCGCTAATATGGGTCAGTGCAGGGATGTCCCATGGGCATGACATGGAAGAAAATAGTTCCTTCGTGTTGACAAACTAGGCTATAAAGGTTTTACGTTTGATGTTGAACATCCTTACAAGGTTCTATAACTCCTAATAGTCATTCATCCTCCTCACTTGGTTCTTAGCAATAGATCATTAGTTTATGAATATGCTTTTGAGAACTTAAAGCTCCACATTGTTTGTCTCCAACTTTTGCTTTTTCTCTTTGTGAAGCTTGAATTCCACCTCATAGAAGAGGTAGGAACTGACCACCTTCTTTTCTAATTTTAATCATGGCCTCCTTGTTGTCAACATTAACAAGTTTGCATATCGAAGGTTGGTGAGCTTCATGTACTCTATCATTTTTTCAATTTGTAACTCCTTAAGGTGGATCTCAACTTTGTTGTACATGTTTAGTCCATCAAAGATGGGCTGCTAGATGTTGCCTATTTGTTTGAATTCTTAAAGGGCCTCATTCATCTTTGTCTTTGATAATTGAATCTCTTTTTCATTGAACTCTTTGCGGGATCTGACCTAGTCCCTATAATGATTTTTCATCCATTCAAACTTCAAGGCTTCATTTTTCCAAGTGACTACCACAATGGCTATCTTTTGATGAAGTGCATGGACTCCCTCTATCAAGAGATTACAATTCTCTTTTGCTAACCTTACTAGATCCAAGTTCATCTTGGTGAGCAACTCTTGTTGTTGGCGTATCAATTTAAACATTTGGTCCTTCTATTGCTTAGCATTATGCAAGCAGTGATTATCTTTAGTGAGATCTAAGTTTTCTTTCTGGACCTACGATAGGTCCTTGTTAGTATTAAAGGTCTTGGTTGTCGTGCTTGAAAAATTTGATCACTAAAAAATCGAAAATCCTAGGTGTGAAATAGTTTTAACCTTGGATCCCAAGGGCCTTCGAGAAAGAGGATCCAAGGTGCCCTAGTTAGTCTTGTTGATCATCTAGGGACTTGAAGAGTATAAATAGGGATAAACAAATGGTAAAAATGATGCATATCCAATCTTAAAATGAATGCACAAAATAAAATTGTAATAATTTGCACAATGAATGAATTGTAAACTTTATTACAATGAAAATATTAAAAATAAAGAGTTCGAAATGTGTACAAATGATGCTTGAATACATGAGGAGTTTGCTTTGATGGAGTTTGAAGCTTATTGAAGTTGATAGTTTGCACTCTACAGTAAACTCCACAATCTAGGTACTTTCCAACTCCCAACACCAAAACTCCTTGCAAGTTTTTAGCCTAGATCTACAACGTTGATCACCAAGAGGGTAAGGTATATGCTCAACTTTTGTTACAAAAGAGGATAGTACATTGAAAGTCTTTGTGTCCAAGTAGTTGCATGTTTGCTCCAAAAGTTTTGCCAAGTGCTCAAAGGTTGTAAAATGCTCAAAATTGCCAAAGTTTCTCGTGCTAAAGAATTGCTAATAGCTTTTGTATGAGTTCAAGAATTCAAAAGCGGAAGAACCTGTTCAAGGTGTTTGAGATGGGCTTTTATAAATTACATGGCTATTGATTTTTAGCTGCAAATTTCTCCCATAATTATTGATAAATTAGAATCATGTGCAAGTGTAGCAGACCTTTACCTTTCTACGTTATGAGATCAGAAATTTCACGGGTACGCTTCAATTCGGCAGCAATATTGGGTTGTACAACGTGGCCGACGCGGTAGATCCTGAGAGCTTCAACAATAACACACAGAAGCTGCTCAGGAATCTGGTTGCAAAGGCCGTCTCAGATCCGCGCACCAGATATGCCAGCGGTTCAACCCAAGACAGTACCTACACCATTTACGGTCTGGTGCAGTGCTGGCGAGATATTTCGGCAGATGATTGCCATTTTTGTTTGGATTACAACGTGGGATCGCTGTTGGGCTTCGCCAAAGGCAAGATAGGAGGCGCATCTTTTGACACAAATTGCTTTACTAATTTTGAAGTTAGCCCGTTTTTTGCTGCCCCTGCCATTGATGATGCTCCTGCTCCTGAGTCTCCCCCTTTGCCACTATTGTCTTCTGGTAATATGATCATTTTTTTAATTTAACGTTGCATTTGATGTTTAACATTCATTTTAGTTTAAAATATTTTGGCGACAGCCTAAGGCTTAAGGTCTACTCTTTGTGTTTTTTATTTTTCTTTTCCGGATTATATGATTATATCTAAAATTGCCGGGAGCATGGGCTATTTTTGCTAAAAATTTGCGCCTTTGCAAGATTGGCACAGCGAGTTTGCAAGCAAGGAGCAGAGGATATTGTTAATAATCCTTTAGCAAGAATATATGTTTGAGGCCATTATAGATATTCATTAATTTAATCTGGTTCTTCTCACTTGATTTTCAGTGCGTTAGAACTTAAAACTTAGAATTGAGACGGACAAAGTACAATAATGGATTGAAAAGTGAAAAGTTCTGGTGGTGCAGGCGGACCTAATAAAATGAGCAACACGGTAGTGGCAATTGTAGGAAGCAGTGCAGGGGGCTTTGTCCTGCTGCTTCTCTTTTTGGGAGGATTCCTTCTTCTTCTGACCCGTAGAAGGAATGCAATTTCTCCTCAAGGACAACATCATCAAACGAGTATGTCTTGGGCATTGGTTTCATCCTTGGATCTCTGTTTGATATGCTTGCTTTGAACAGAATTTTGAACTTTATTTGTGCTGGTATTACGATTATTATCTATGAAAACAGGGACTTCAAGCCCACGGCGGCAAGAGGAGCAGGAGGATCTTGTCAACAAACATGATAATATCCTTTTTACTGCAGAAGAGCTCAGACTTGCAACAAATAATTACGATGATAAACTGAAACTTGGAGAGGGAGGATTTGGTTCAGTTTATAAGGTCAACTGTCTCTGGCTCTTTCCAAAACCGTCTTAATTGGTACAAAAATATTTTTTCGAAAAAGTAGTTTCTCCTGTCATTTTACAGGGAACTCTCCTAAACGGACAAAACGTAGCAGTGAAGAAGCTTTCCCAAAGTTCCTCGCAAGCTAAAGATGAATTTATGAATGAAATCAAGCTTATGATGAACGTTCAGCATAATCTTGTGAATCTTTTAGGATGCTGTATCGAAGAAGATTCTTGTTTACGAGTATCTCTACAACACAAGCCTTGACAAATTCCTTTTTCGTAAGGCTTCATTTAAGTATTATCTTGGGTTAACATGCTTCTCATTTACCTTGTTGGCGCTGTTCCCAAGTTTTGATTTTAAGAAATCATCCTCTTGTGTTTCTAACAGATCCAGAGAGGAAAAGAAATCTTAATTGGAGACGACGTTTTAACATAATCCTAGGGGTTGCTAAAGGACTACTGTATTTGCACGAAGATTCTAATATCAAAATCATTCATCGAGATATCAAAGCAACCAATTACTGGACCAGAACTTTGAACCTAAGATCGCAGATTTTGGTTTAGCAAAGTTGTTCTCTGTCACAAAATCTCCAATTCTCACCAGAATTGCGGGTACCTGGTAAATATTCAAGATCAAATAATGCTTTAATAAAAAATAAAAGTAATTAAATTTGGCTTGCAGTACATAAAATAATTTTCTTACGATTATAATCATTATTCTTTGGTCAGTGGATACATGGCACCAGAGTATGCAATGCAAGGACAGTTATCCATTAAGGCAGATGTCTATAGTTTTGGTATTCTTCTTATGGAAATAATTTGCGGAAAGAGTAACAATGACATTGACTCCTTCAATGGGCAAAGTATACTAACAGAGGTAAACTCAACTCTTTAGATCTAAAGCTTGCATAAACACTGGTAGTGTTAACTTTTAATTCAGATTTTAAAACAGTCATTTACAGAAAATATTTTTGTTTTTTCATTTTTTGTCAGACATGGAGATTATTTCAGGAAGGCAACGTTTTTGATATAGTTGATGCAAGCATAAAATTGAATTGTGTTCGAGAACAGGTGATGAGGTTCATGCATGTTGGACTTGTATGCACCCAAGCAAATGCAGCCTTACGACCGCCTATGTCATCAGGAAGGCAACGTACGTTTTTGATATAGTTGATGCAAGCATAAAATTGAATTGTGTTCGAGAACAGGTGATGAGGTTCATGCATGTTGGACTTGTATGCACCCAAGCAAATGCAGCCTTACGACCGCCTATGTCAAGAATATTATGTATGCTTTCCGATGCCTCTTTACCATATCCAACCATGCCGGCATATGTGAATTTTACCGGTGAGTCTGATTCTAACACTGATAACGGGGGTCACACACCCACAATACCAAGTGATTCAGAATTAAGTTTAACACTCCCTCGTTAGCATCATGTTAGGAGTGCCCAATAAGCTAAGCCCTTTGTTTGAAGCACAAGTGTTCTTTTCAGTTTGGAAATTCACATTTCAGTTTGGAAATTCACATTTCATAGTTTGAAGGATACATGAAAAACAAGCAACGAGTGAACAAGTACAGTATATGGTTGTAGTGGCCCCAAGTGGGCATGTTTCTTTTGCTCCCTTCCCCCATTACACGTTATGGATGATGAAGTCCTTCCTTCGCATTGATTTATGTAAAATTTCATGATTCGTAATGATTTCTATTGAAATTGAAATGTCAAGGTTTTTTTTCTTTCCCTGGTAAGAAGCAATTACGAGCTGGATAAACATAATCCAAGTAGATGTGAGTAATGAATGTGACATTCTAGCAAGGAGTACAATATTTACCCTTCTTTGTTGCACTTGTGTTATCGGATTTGATAAAATTTAATTTATTTTCTTAAATATATTAATTTGCATGTTAAAATTTAAACCACATGGCCATGGGCTATTTGTGGGATGCACTTTAGGTACAAAAGAAGAACAATCTATTCTAAGAAAAGTTATACTAGTTCCCTTTGATGGATTAATAATTTTTCATAGATACATGATTATGATGGTTGCTTTATCAACTTGTCTTACTCTTCTAAATAATTTTTAGATTTAAGAGCATAAATGTATAATAATGTAAAGCCTTCATTAGGATATGTGTTTTTTTACAACAGGTACATCCTACAAATATATATATAATCTCACATTAGCACTAAGGTATCAACCTAATGGTACATGTCTTGTCTCTATGACGTGGTTGATACTTGATGAATCATTAGTTGGCTGGCATATTGCTGATGGGATATTGTTGATGCTATGTCACATCTACGATCTTGTTGATGCCATATCACATCTATTCATCAATGATATTGTAAGAACAATATCGTATCTACGATGTTGTATATTTGATATCATAGCACAAGGTACGTCATCGTAGATCTGATATCGCGGGATGTGTGCAACCTATAAATACAACACTTGGGTGGATGGATCTAGAGAACTTTCATTTCACCCTTAGGTAGACTCTTGTAATTTGTTGTCGTAGTTTTAGTAATAGTGTGAATGCCCATATTGTGTTGTTGAGTTGTTGTATGGAATTTTTATTCGAGTGAAGTGTACTTGGGCACAGTTCATGGCCATAAATAAAGATCGAGATTGTTTTTCATCATTTTAGCATCCACTTAGTTTTACTATTTTACTTAGCATAGTTGTTATTATTTTCTTAGTTTAATCATTTACATTTCTAAGTATTTTATTGCACTTGTTCATTAATAAAGCAGAATGAGTACAACTGGTTTTGAGCATTTAAGTGTAATCGTTTGGTAGTCCTAGTAGTGTTATTGCTTGGTTCACCTACTAGCATAATACTTAGTAACCTAGAAACGGTTACATAAGCCCAAGACGTGTACAGTAAGCCAAGACTGGATGCTCATCACTCTAGGCTAGAGTAGATTTACATTACCTTCATTACTTAGATTTGGGATTAAATTTCATTCTTAATTATGTTTATTGTTAGGAGTAATCAGGGTTTAACAACATCAATTATCATATCCCTTACTTTAGACTAAACCATATGTGACAAAGTTACCATTAGTCCAAGTGGGAAAACAATGTCCTGTAATGAATGCTTAACAATCTAGATGTCAAAACTAGTCCCATCCACCGAATTTGACTGGATCATGTGTGAATGCTTATGATTTATATGGTTGGTGATGAGCAGCTAGGTACCCCTATGCTCAACCATGCAAATCACGGGTGTTCACACATGACTCAGTCGAATTTTGTAGACTATAAGCACTTAACATACACTAGACCTTTAACCAGGAAAACCCTTTGTTAGAACGGTCGTTGTCTTCTCAACCTCACTTGAAAGTATCTCGTGGCAATGGTTAACTGAGATTGAGGCAATTGATTTTTATAGTTTTAACTTTATCTTTTGGCGTCTAATTAAGGTACGGAAAGTAAGGAATGATATATTATCTAATCTATAATTATCCTAATCTGTATCCTAACTATTCCTAGCACAAGTATCTGATCCCATCTTCTGGGCACGTTCTGAGCATCCCCTAAACACTACTGGGTTACTAGACAGTAAGCGTTAGTGGGTTACCAAGTGTTGGGTTTATGTTTGAGATGGTTGTACTTATGGCCTTTGCGAATCTATAAAAGAGCGATAGTGATTAAAATAACAATAATAGAAAATTAAGTAATTATCAAAGCATAGAAACATTAAACTATTAAATGCAATAAATGACTAAGTCCAAATGCTGCAAGGAATGCTTGAAAGCTCGTCTTTATTTCTGTTCACACTAATGGGCTCAGATACATCAGCACTTGAATAAAGAGCTGGACACCTTCTTTACACCTACTGTGGGCACTTGTAAAATATTCTATCTCCTACAGGAACGAACTACAAGAGCTTCGCTACAATTGACAAAAAGGTACCTCAATGAGGTGGAAGGCCTTCTTATTTATAGGTCGAAATAGGTGTTGCGTAAACGAGGCCACGTCGATGCATGGAAGGATGTGTCAACGGGGCCACGTCGACATGGCTACGTATACAGGCTCTCGTATACGCAGCCTAGTAAATGTGGCAACCAACAAACACTTCATCATATCACCATGACTAAGTAAAAACTCATCCCCAAGTTCCTCTTACAATTTGGAATGTATGAACTTTTATGTACAACACACATGACTTTACACACGCACATGACACAACATCAATTCTACCAAGTGCCCAAGTTACAAAGAAGGACAAGTTACAAAAATGGTGATGTTCAGAGACAAAATTGAATACCTTGCCACTCCTGGAGTCTCTGCTGTGAAGAAGGATGCAAAAATTATCGGAGAAGATCACACTATCCTTGGGGGCGATGGTTCCGACGAACCTTCACAAACCTTTGGCCCATGTGGTAGCACTGGCACAAACGATGGCTACCCTGCAGCAACTGCAACTTCTGGAGGCAACCAGAAAGCCTCCAGAAGAGCCCTCATCTTTTCCTCCTTTTGGGATCATTCACTGTCCAAGCAGCTTCACCAATGTGTGTTGGAACTAGAACCTTCCAAGGGCATGGTAGCACTCGGAAGAGTTCTTTTAGGTTGACAAACTAAGTTGCGAACTACGTTTGTTTGATGTTGAACACTCAAATTAATGCTTGCAGCTGCTAGTAGTCATTCATTCGACGGGCCAAGTTCTCCATGACTACACATTGTCCTTCAAAGCTCGTGCAGAGGACCTTGAGTTCTGCGTTTGCTATTTCCAATTTTTTCTTCGTCACTTTGTGCACTTGGAACTCACCCTCGTATAAAGAATATGAGGCGGCCACTTATTTCTCCAATTCGGACTATAGTCTCCCAACTCTAAGCATGGCTAGGTTTGCATAGCAAAGGTTGGCAAGCTTCATATACTCTATAATTTCTTCAATTTGCAACTCCTTAAGGTAGATTTTAGCCTGATTGTAGGCATTCAACCCATCAAAGATAGATTTCCATACTTCTCCTCCTTCTTTGAGCTATTGGAGCACTTGGTTTAGCTTGGCCTTTGTGACTTAAATCTGCTTCTCATTTACTTCCTTTTGTAGTCCCACTTAAATTTGATTCTTGACTTTTTCAAAATTTAGTGCTTCATTCTTCCAAGTAGTGATTTCGATGGTAGATTTTTTTCATAAAGCTCGAATCTCCTACATGGACAAATTTCAGTTCTCTACTTCCAACCTTCTCACGTTAGCATTCACCCTAGCTAGCTCTTTCTGTTGTTGGTGGATAAAATTTTTCATATGCTCATTTTCCTCACCAACATTACACATGCGATGAACCTCTATGGTCAACCTAACATTCTCCTCGTGAATCTCTGTCAAGTCCTTCTTTAAATTATATGCTTGAACATCTGCCAAGGACTTATCGAAGATCGTTGACTCTTGCTCATCCTCAACTATTTGAAGTTTGAGCTGAAGTTGTTGAAAAGCCTCATATTTGGTAATTTCACGGTTGAGGAGAGTTGGATTGGCAAGTTGGGTTCTTAATTTGGCCACTTCTGTTGCCAAGTGTTGATAGGCAGCTTGAGCAGTTTCAAGTTGCCCTTCCAAAATGAGGCTCTTACCCCTTGCCAAGAGTAGATCCAACTAGGTTGTAGTGATGTTGTCCAGAAGGTCAAAGACATCTGGAAGTGGTTGCCTGGTTCTCACTAGTTCATCTAACAATTCCTCATGTTGCACTGCATCGATCTTGCTAAGTAAGGTTTTGGTAGATGCCTATACATCTTGAAGTCCATGAACATTTGGTATAGGTGTCGTTGATGCATTGAGAGCTGTAGCAATTGTATCAGCAACCACTTTGATCGCAATCTCTTGTCTTTGGTGCTGCATCACCAAGACTATTGCCCCTTCACCATCTTCCAAGCATACCAAGAAGGTAGCAGCATTCCCAGAGATTTTAGGAAATAGTTGTTGGGTTTATACTATTACCTCTCGAACAGTAGGATCTATCCTTGCTGGTATTTGCATTCGGGTGGTAGAGAACATCGTCATTGATCTTTCCAGCAAGCTAACTAGTCGAGCCACCTACTCCAGGTGGCTCATTGTAGGGCGATAGACCGAAGGGTCTTCCCCTCCACCAGTCCTACCAGATTGCTCTTTTTGGCTCAAGAGTGATTATCGGATCTTGGGGATGTGTTTTGCAATCATTTGTGAACTTGACCTTGTTGTTTGCATAGGTGGTGGAGGTGGTTGCTGCTCCTCCTCTGTCTACGTTGTGGCTGGAGTCCTATCCTTCATCATTTCACACCATGAGGCAATCGGGACGTGTCAAATTATATCATTGGCATACCGTTCTATCCCTGCTCATTTGCATAACTTTCTGATTAGATAGGGGAAGGGGAGAGCTCATCTTCCATGTTCACTTTCGATGAACCTTTTTTCAATTTCCAAAAATAGTAACTTTGGAAGACTCATCAAGAACTTCCCACTTAGAGCAGCACATGCATGAGTGGAGAAGGTTATGATTTTGGTGGGTCTTACCATTGGATTCAGGTGGTAAGATGCGATCTTTGAATATACCCTCTTCGTTGTGGTTAGAGAGTCAAACTCCTTGCAGTCTACCCGATAGCACCGCCTGATCCACTCCATTTTTACCTTAGGGTCTGCTGGTTTTGGGATCTCCACCACATCTGCTGCAGTCNTTACCTTAGGGTCTGCTTGTTTTGGGATCTCCACCACATCTACTCCAGTCTTGGGCAACCCCAAAGCTTGTGCTATTGCCTCTGAAGAGTAAGAAACATAAATGTTTTTGATTCTTACTCTGGACCCTGGTTGTCAATTCATCCAGAAGAGATAGGTCTCTCCTAAGTACCATTCACCACTGGTTATGATGATTGGCCACATCGAAGAGTTTTGTAGTTGAAGCCTCGCATCTTTTGGTGTGTTGTGGAGGAATGGTTGAAAGTTTAGCTCTTGGAGGACCATTCATTGCACTTCGCGTAGCTTGATAACATCAAGATAGGCTTGGGTCAGGGTGACCTCAAGTAGTGGTGCTATCCCCAGAGTCTCATCCCCTTGTGATTGCTCACTGGGAATCTCCTCATTGGAAATTTGATGGACAGATTCCACATCAGGTCCTTTGCGGAGGGGGCCAGTTACATGAGAGCCCTCTACATGCATTGGTTGTTGCATGCCTCATCCCCTTCTCATTCATGGGCACTTATCCCTTGGTTGTGATGGTTCTTCACCCCTTGGATGCCTTGAGTTGGGTGCCATCTGCAATCAAACATAACCACCCATTAGACTATGCATAAGTAGCTCAAGATGGTCCTTATACACGTTCTCAATTTTACTAAGTTATGTTGTTGGCATAGGCATTCCATTAAGTCTCTTGGAGTGTTAATTCATGGGTTAGAGCCCAAAACAACAAGGGATGAGTTGAAGTTTAAGCGGTTATTTTCGTTTCTTCCCTTAGAGGTGCGAATTCTTAATTAACTAATTGATTAATTAATTAATTAATTACACATAGGCTTCACCCCCCACAACTGAGAGCATACCTCTGGTTTCTTAAAAGGGCAAGGACTAGTTGATGCGGATGCGCGATGGAATGTAGGTGCTTGGGAAGAAGTTGGGCAGAAAAAAATGACAAAATCTCCCCCCAATTTATTTACAAACTGATGAAATTTCAAAACATAGTGGGTGTATATATAGGGGTTAGGCGCTACGTTGACGGGGCCACGTATATGCAAGGGGTTGCTTATACTGGGCCCCGTATATGCAGGGGGTCGCACCCATTGACCAACGTTGACCAGCCTATAAAAAGCCTGAAAAATGAATTTAAAACACCAAATTGCGGCGGTTGAAGAGTGTAAGAGATTGGGAATGTGATCGAGAACACGAGGAAGGTAACTTGGGCTAGAAAAAGAGTCAAAGGAAGGAGAATGTGGTGAGAAAGAACTCTGCGGAGAAGAAATCGAGCAATGGAACCCTAAAAATAATCAACCACGAAATCCAAAGGATGGGAGACTTAACAAGAGGGACCAAGAATATGTAGGTGGGTCCTCCCCATAGTAGGCAATAGCCTTAGTAGCCCCTGCATATCCTCAACACTGGGGTCCATGGGCCCTGAGGTTAAGAAATGGTGCTTGCAAGTTAATACTCCTACCTAAGAGATCCCACCAAGACATTAGGAGTACATGGAAATCACGATGAACCTTCAAAACATAAGATGGGTAGTGAGGTGAGTTCAGAGAGAAGTGGGTGAGAGAGAGATGAGAGGAGTGGAATTCCAATCATTGGTCACGTGAAACCTCGTGTGAATTTGTGGTCAAGTGACTCGGTAGGACCGTTCCTGAGTTCAGACCCAAAACCAACCACATACAATGACCGTGTAGCAATAGGGGAAGCCCTATCCATTCACCAAGTAGTAGAGTGTACCCATAGGAAACCACCACTCCAATAGGCATGAGAAGAAGGAAGTGAAATGGGGCAATGTTAGAGGGGATAGGTTGAGTCCCATAACTTGTTTTGGTAGCCCGTGAGAGGCAGTCTAAGGGGTGTGTTTTGAATTTCCACATAATGATGATTTTATTTTCTTCATTATCTTATCATTTCATGGGAACCACACCATGCAAAGACCCATGCTTGGTTGCATGCATTTGACCAAGGGGTGTGCTTTGAATCCTCATGTTTATTTATTTATTTTTTTGAATTTTTCAGTGAGGACCACACCATGCAAGGTGGAATTTCCTAGGAGCTTCCCTGTAGAGAAGAACGTGGAGTGGTAGGAAATCCATAAGGACATAACAAGGACTTGGGGAGACAGAAGAGGATGATGAATGTTGCATTCCCCTTGAAGTCACACTCAATTCAAACCATTGGGTCATCCCTGAGTCTGGGAACTACACAAGTCACACATTAATTAAAATGTTTTTAAGTGAACGGGTTGTGTGTTTCCAATAGAAGGAAAACCATGGAGTGGGTGAATGGGTGGATGACATGGACTCATTTTCAATTTTATGAGCTGAAAATAGATGTAAAATCCAAGGACAACAATGTGAGGGAAAGAGCCAGATAACTAGGTGGACTATTGTACATGACCCATTACAACGAAAACCATCCATGCCAGACACCTGATGGCAATAAGACAATGTATTAGCAATCACGTAAAAATGAAACACACATAAATAAATAGAAAATAATTAAAGAAATGAAAAAAATTACCCAGAATTGGAAAACATATGAACGATGTTGAGAAAAAAGTGTAAAACAAAAAATTACAAAATAGTGAGGGGTGTAGTGGAATGGATTAGCAGGGATGGTGGTCTCCCCCATGACTAGGTGGAAAGGAGGAGATGCAAAAAATGGAGCGAGGCTGTTCTGGTGATGATGAGGCGGTAGCACTAGTTAAGTGGAGTTCGCAAAAAGGTTTCAATTATTTCCGGTTGACCAACAACATTCTTGTGAGGTCCTCAGGTTTGTGGATAAGCAAGGCCCTAGATGGGAAGGTTTTGAAGACAATGTAAGGTTCCTTCCACAGTGTTTGAAACTTGGACGGTTGAGATACATGTGAGGGGTTCCAATACAACACCTTGTCTCCACACCCGAATGTGACCTTCTAGATCCTAAGATCATGTCATTTTTTGTTGTAGGCCTTGTGGATCTCATTTGAGGATAGGGCCACTAATCAATTCTCATCTAGCACACTTAAGTTGATATGTTGTTCACGTTGTGCTAGTAGTAGGTCGAGGCCTAAGTCGCTGGCTATGGATAGTATCCAAAGTTCTGCCTAGATTGGAAGTTTTGGTAACTTTCCGTACACTAACTCATAGCGAGAGTATCCTACAGGAAGTTTCCAAGTGGAGCGATAGGCCCAAAGTGCATCGTTAAGTTTGGTGCTCCAATCCCTCCCAAAGTGCCTCGTTTAGGTAAGAATCCTGGTGATCTCCCTATTGGTGACTTCGGCTTGCCCGTTGGCTTGGGGATGATAGGGTGTCATAAATTTGTGGGTAACCCCAAAGTGTTGCATGAGTTTTTGAAAAGTGGCACCCATGAAATGAGTGCCATTATCAAAGATGAGTGCACGTGGCACTCTAAACTTGTTAACGATTTATTGTTGGACAAATCATGCGGCGATGTTTGAAGAATAGTTGATGACAGTTGTTGCCTCCACCCACTTGGTGCAAAATTCCATGGCTACGATGATGTATGCCTTTCCATTGGATAGGGGTGTGATGGACCCCATGAAGTTAATGCCCCAGATGTCGAAGGGCTCTAGTGATTGGATCCACTGTTAAGGTCCCTCCATCCATGTAGTCATCCCATCGTCTCTTTGGCATCGATCGCAGGAGTGGACGAACCATTGTGTGTCTCTAAAGATTGTGGGCTAGTAATATCCTACAAGCAGGATCTTAATGGCTATGTGGCATCCAACATAGTGGCCCCCACAAGGGTCCTCATGAGTATCTTGGAGGACGTTCAGCGTATCGTCATCAGGGACACACCATCGAACCAGGCCATCTACATAGATCTTGTAAAGGTGGCCATTGATTTCCATGAAATGCTTGGACTTATGGAGAAACTATTGTTTCTGCCGATGGTTCCACTCATTTGGCAACTCCTGAGTGGTGAGGTAGGTGAGGATGTGATTGAACCAAGGTAATTTCTTACGCACTTGTAGATTGACTACACTCGCAAAGAGGAGTTCGTCTGGAAATTGGTTGGAGAGGGGCTCCTCCTCTTCTGTGTCATCCCATCCCAACTAAGAAAAGTGGTCAGCAACTACATTCTCGGTCTCCTTCCGGTCTACAATGGTGAGATCAAGCTCCTAAAGAATCACCAGCCATCATATGATGCAGGGGCTCACTGTTGGTTTGTTCATCAGGAACCGAATAGCACTGTGGTCAATATGCACGAACACCTTGTATCCAAGCACATAGTGTCAAAATTTTTCCAAGGCAAACACCATCACCATCAACTCCTTTTTGGTGGTGGTGTAGTTAAGTTGAGCATGGATGTTTCTGATCATCACACTATGTAAGCATGGCTTCCAAGGCATAATTAGATGCATTCGTCATGATGTGGAAGGGCCTAGACTAATCTGGTGCTCGTAGAACTAGATTTTCTACGAGTTTCTATTTAAGCAATTGGAATGTAGATTCACATTCCTTGGTCTAGATGAATGGAGCATCGTTCTTTGTAAGTTCTACCAATGGCTTAGCGATCTTTGAGAAGTTTTCAATGAAGTGCCGGTAGTAACCAGTGTGGCTAAGGAATGACCAAACATCTTTTATGGTGCTTGGTTGTCAAGTGATTCCTTGGATGACCCTGATCCTTTTAGGATCCACGTTGATCCCTGTTTGTGAGATGCGATGCCCCAGCATAATACCTTGTTGGACCATTAAATGGCTTTTCTACCAATTGAACCGCAGATTAGTGTCTACACACCTTTCCAGAACCTACTCAAGATGGTCCAAGACTTGCTTGAACATGGCCCCATAGGTAAAGAAGTCATCCATGAAGACTTCTACCCCATTACCAATTTGTTGCTGGAAGATGTTGAGGAGAAGGCGTTGGAACGTGGCAGGCACATTACACAGGCCAAAAGGTATCTTCTTGTATGTGAAAGTAACCCATGAACTTGTGAAAGTTATTTTGGCCTAGTCCTCTGGTGCAATTTGGATTTGGTTATAGCCACTATAACCATCCAAAAAGCTGTAATAGTAGTTCCCTACAATGGTTTCTAACACCTGGTCCACAAATGGAAGTGGGAAATGATCCTTGAAGGTAGCCATGTTGAGCAATCGAAAATCAATATAGATCCTCCATTTGCCACCTTTCTTCGGCACAATAACGAGTGGGCTGACCCATTTGCTATCAGCAATAGAATAGATAAACCCTGCCTTTAGCAACTGTTAGATTTCATCTTTGATGACCTGCTTCAGTTTGGGGTTTAATAGTCTTTGTGGCTATTGTCGTGGCTTCATGAAGGGGTCAATATAAATCTGATGTTGGTAGACCCGAGGATCAACTCTAGTTAACTCAAGATATAACCATGGAAATGTAGCATCCCATTTGTTCACCACCTTCAACAACTTTTTTTCTGTTCCGAATCAAGGGTGGCATTGATAATTACTGGCTTTCGATTTTGCAAAAATGCATATTCTAAGTGAGCTAATAAGGACTTTAGTTCTAGGGGCTCTTGTTTGAAGCCTTCAGGGATTTGCAGCTTCCCCCAATCATCATGGTCATCAATAGTGGAGACCTGTTGATGAACCTCTTACATTTCATCCATGCTTTCTACATAGGCTTGTACAAGCCCCTCAGATGGTTCCTTGCACATTGCACTGCTAGCAGGGTCAGCTGTCAGTCATTGGGTGCCCTCTTGATTGGTGGTTGTTATGTACAAGCACTATTGGATGGATGACTCCATGGTATCCTAACTGCATTCTTGAATGGATATCCTCTTAGCAGACCATAACTGTTGCACATAGTTGCACCCTGCGTCACTATACATGATGCATGGAATGCGATTCTTCTCGATCTTCCCGAAAGGATTTTTCCTTTGAAATTTGAAGGGACAGATCTCAAAGTCCTAGTTATGCATCCACCATGCTCAACTAGGCTCTTCCAATTATGATTGGGAAGTTTCCCTTGCAATTCTCCACACGAATGACAAGGAAATCAATAGGATAAGACCACCCACAAATGGTGGATACAATGTCCTCCACCAATCCCAAAGGAACTGTGATGGACTGGTCTACTAGCTTGAGCTGAATGTTGCTCTTCTTTAGTGGGGGCAAGTTCCAGTTCTTATACATGTCATGAGAGATCAAATTGACTCCTGACCCTGAGTCCAGAAGAGCTTTGCATGGCTTATTCCCTGCCACCTGAAGATAGATGAGGGGGCTTCCCAGATCAGTTAATTTCTGGGGAAGATGACTGGCCTTTATCTAGTCGGTCACAACATGTGTGAGCATGACCATTTGGATGTTGGAGTATGGTTGGCTTGAAGGCTACTCTAGCAGTGGAATAGTGGAGGTTCTTGGAGGTTCAGAGGCATTGACCACAAGTGTATGTGAGGGTATGTTCAGATTATTAGGCTAGAAAAAAGGATGTTTTCGTGGTTTGGGATCCGGCCCACTCGGCTGAGGTGCTGGTTGTAGGTTGATGGCCCTCATAGTGTTTCGTTGCTACAGCTATGGCTGTATCTCTCCCTACATAGGTGGAGTAGGAGGCAGCTCAGTGGGATGTTGTGAAGAAGGAGTGGCAGTAGAAGGTGATGGAGGATAGAAGAGATGTGGGTTTCCCCCCTCTGGGTGTTAGAGATTGAGGTCACATGACAGGAAGAGTCTCGTGAAAAGATCGATTGCTAAACATAGTACCCATAGGGATTTGGCTGTTTTTAAGGGTATTGTTGCCTTGGAGTTGGCATTCCCCATGCTTGTGGGTGCTGCCACTGCTAGAAGTATTCGTATGGTTGCAGTGGTGGTCCACTTGGATAGTATCCTTGCTTCTAGTGGAACTTCCTTGGGTTGCCTTGTGGGTATGGAAACCTTCGGGGTGTTTGCCTCTTCGCCAAGAGAGGATTCAATGTGTACACCCCTGACTCTTGAAGATGTGACACCACAGGGCAAAATTCCTTAGGATGTTCATATTGGCATATGCCACATTCATCATCCTCCTTGGTGTTAGAGTCTACAGCATGCTCTCCTACAACAACTTTGCCCTTACCCTTATATTGGGCACATTTAGCTTCCTTCTTCCTATGCTGATCATGATCATTACCTTATTCTCTGGACTCCTCTGCAATTTTCAGCACACTTTGGAATTTTTTTTCCAAAAAGTCCCACATCTTATCAACCTTTGCCAATATTTTAGATGCAAACTTTTGTAAAAGAAAGATCTTTTGGTTCACCGCTACTTCCAATGGTGATTCCTCCTCCTTGTCATAGAATTGGACCTTCCTCTTTCTGATGGATGGATCCCGATTAAATTCTTTTGCACTCTCCTTCTTTCTAAGTTCCCCTTCCTTCTTGGCCACTTGCTCAATGAGGAACTGCAATTGATGGGTCGTTAGTTCTGACAGTCGTCCTTGGGCGTACACGCCAAGGGTCTTTCACATTTCAAATCAGAGCCCATCAATGATGTGGTGAAGCTTTGCCCACTAAGAGTAGCCATGAATAGGGTGCTGATGTAGTAGTGAATAGTATCTGCTTATGGCTGCATCCAAGCATTCATGATTACCATGTTTCCACCCTTGGATCCGACATCTCAGGTTCACCACTCTGGAGTACGTTTGATACTTGTCATTGAAACTCTCAAGCATTGTACTCCATCTTTTGATTGATTCTGGTTCTAAGGACTAGCACTAATTTTCTACTTCCTTGATGAGTGTGTAAGGGAATAGCTTCAGCTTCTGCCAATCATTGTCAATGTTTTGTAGGGTGAAGGCATCATGGAACGCTTGCAGGTGAGTTTGCAGATCATAGTTGTATCCCCCTTCAAATCTGGGGATGTTGTTCATATCGATGCGCTTGATCTGACTATCCTTTACGTGCATACTAGGGATCTGAACTACCTCAGCAATCTAGACCATGCTCTGAGTAGCCAAAAATGGCTCATCTGAGTCATAGTCTTGCGGAGAACCATGATCTCTGTGACGATTTCGGCTACCCCTCCTTTCATGCCAGCGAGCATTGCACGATTGGTCCCGGGTTTCCTCACGTTGTCCCTTTCGATTCTTTCAACCATCATCCTTCAACTCCTTTCTACCCTAGTTACAATTAGAGCCTACACTGAATGAAGGTATAGGAGAGCGAGAGGATGGAGAAGAAGGAGAGGAGTCACCACTGCTCCGGTGTCGATCTCCCCCTCTACCCTAATGACGACCTCGATCTTCCTGCCCATCCTTGCTATGTGACCCTCCATCTCCTTAAGGATCTTGGTCACTTGAAGGCTTGTTCTAAATGATGGACTAAAGGATCTACTTCCCTAGGGGAAATTCGGCCAAATGGGAATCATGAAAGATGGATTCCCCATCATCCTACAGCCCTTGCAAAAATAAGGGATTACTGAATTGTTTCCCCTTTAGGTGTTCATATATTTTTTCCTGCTACTGGTCTCATGCTTATTGAGCCTCAGTGGGATGATAGTCTCGATAGTCATGGTCCTCCATGACGTACTCCACTCCATGGTCCTAGATGTCTAGATTTCCAAGATTATGGAATAGCATTCCAGGAGCCGATCGGTCAGGTGGTAGTATGATGTTACCCTCCATGTCCCACCATCTTAGATGCTCATCCTGATGTAGGATGAATGTGAAGTTAGGAACATATTCATTAGGGTGCTTGTATACCACCCAACATTCTTGTGGCATCGATGGGTTGGATACATCTCGCCTGTGAGAAGAAGTCATATTGGATGTTAGATGATCCATTTAATCGATGTACCTTACGTTTACTTTAATCCGCCTAGCATGCATAAATGTTACTGTCTTCAGTCTATTCCAACAACATGTATGATAATTTTACTAACGTTAGATGATGCATGTAAGACTAACAGTCCCCAACAATGGTGCTAATGATGAGCGGCTAGGTACCCCTATGCCCAACCATGCGAATCACGGGCGTTCACATGTGACTTGATCAAATTCCGTAGGCTATAAGCACTTAACATACACTAGACCTCTAACCAGCAAAACCCTTTGTTAGAATGGTCGTTGTCTTCTCAGCCTCACTTGTGAGTATCTCGTGGCAATGGTTAAGTGAGATTGAGGCAATTGATTTTTATAGTTTTAACTTTATCTTTTGGCGTCTAATTAAGGTACAGAAAGTAAGGAATGAAATATTATCTAATCTATAATTATCCTAATATTTATCCTAACTATTCCTAGCACAAGTATCTGATCCCATCTTCTAGGCACATTCGGAGCATCCCCTAAACACTACTGGATTACCAAACAGTAAGCGTTAGTGGGTTACCAAGTGTTGGGTTTACGTTCGAGATGGTCGTACTTATGGCCTTTGCGAATCTATAAAAGAGCGATAGTGATTAAAATAACAATAATAGAAACTTAAGTAACTATCAAACAATAGAAACATTAAACTATTAAATGCAATAAATGACTAAGTCCAAATGCTGCAAGGAATGCTTGAAAGCTCATCTTTATTTCCGTCAATACATAAATGGTCCACAATGCTGGAATTCTTCAATGAGAAATACCAAACCTATGCGAGAGTGTCTAACATGAGAAAAAAAATCCAAGGATGGAAGTAAGAAAAACATGAATCCTTGGATGTGGCCTTGGATAGATACTATTTGCTACTACATAGATGTTTAGGTCATGATTTCTCTCAAAAAGAGCAGCTTTTCCACATCATAGATGGGCTTCATAACAATACAAAAGAGACTATTGGGATTTATGTCTAAGGTTAATTATACAAAATCAAAGTCCATTAAATACAAAGGCTAATCTAGTGGGTGGCAAAAGAAGAAGGAGAGCTATGTAAACCAGCAAATGTAGAAGAATATAACTAGGATCCAACTCTTTAAAAGAAGGGGGTCCATATCTATGATGAGGAAAAAGAAGCAGCTCTTGTTGAGGTGATTTCACAAAAAACCCTACTAATAGAAAAGTCTATCACTAAGCTTGAAGTAAGGATAGATAGGATGTGGGAGTTGATAAATGACAAAGTTACAACCTATGTGAAAACCATAGAGGAGAGAGTAATTCAAAAAAAGAAAAAATATGGTGAGAAAATCAAGAAGAGGAAAAAGAATAAAGAAATAGGTAGGAACATGTATTGAAAAAAAGAAAAACTAATTATAGAAGAAGAGGCTAAGACTCAACCATAAAAAAAGATAATGGATGTGACATTTACCTATATGACCATCAAAAGGGTTATTGCCCAATCATGTTACATCTACATGAGTATTAGGCTTTTGTTTTGAATCCCAAGTTCATACAAAAGCAAATGCCTAAGAAATTACCTTGCTTACAAGGTAGTTATAGATAGTCCTACAACCAACTGTACTATTCTAGCAGGACTTCTTATCAGCCTCAACACTATTATCAATTGTAGTAGCAAAACCCACAGTCATGGGGGATGCCATCAACAAACTAGCAATACCCTTATTGTCAGTCAAACCCATATGACTATCATGTTCAACAACCTATTTTTCCAAATGGTTCTACTTCCCTTACCTTGAATCACTACTATTACTCTCCAAAATATCATCAACCTATAGCATCCCCTGTGGGATCACCATCTCAAACCTCTTATCCTTCATGACATCCTCAATGTTTTCATACTTGCCTTCACCATATGTCACCACCAACAACACATGAAGAATCAACACCATAACATCAATGGAAGAATGTCACTTGTGCTACAAACATACACATAAATGATAATGCTAGTAGATCTCAACCATAGTCTCAAAAACATCTTTTCTTTAAGATAGTTCTCACATCTGAGCACAAAACTTGTAGACCTACTAGCTTATCAAAATAAGCATAAGGCCAACCATGTGCAACACCCTTCCTCATCAAAACAATGTCTCCCAATCCTACGCAAGAGCCAACACCCATTACTATTCCAATGTAAAACATAACAGCTGAACCTATCACTATGAAGAGATAGGCAATTCCATGCATTACTATTGAAAAAGAAGGTTGTAGTTGTTGATCGACCTTTCAAAATGTCAACACAATCATCACACTAGTCCAAAACAAATGTGAAAAACAAGTGTGTGTACAAGAGAGAGTAGGGGCAACTAAACCAAATGACACCTAATGGATAATAATTGAGAACTTTTAGTTATTCAAAACATGCATGGAAACATCTGAACAAATTATTAATTTCCATTCTAAGAAAATGATCCCAAATAAGAACTTACAAATGGAAATACTAAACCATAATCATACCCCAATATAAAGAGGAACTAAGAACTTAGATGATCAAGATTCAATTACTATCAAGATCATATGGAATGAATACTAAAAAACTATGTTGCTAAGGATGGTAAGTGAGAAATATCAAGTGTATGATCCAGGGGAACTAGGGTCCATTTTCCAAACACTCACCCATGAGTATAGTCATGGCGAAGATACCAATCATGATTAAGGAATTAATTAGCATTTTTCAACTTTTTAGTTTTACAATTTCTTTTTTATTTCTAATTTTTTGTTATGCCTTTTCACATTTCTTACCAATTTCCACATTCTTTGATATCTTTTCATTCTTTTAATCTTTTTCCATTTTTACTATCTTTTTATCTTTTTCATACTTTGTTTTCATCTTCCTTGTACATATTCTTCTTAGTTTTCAACAAAACACATCAAATAATGCAAGATGTAATTCCAATAAGATGAAGATTTCTCTATATTATCAATCATAAGGGACCGATTATCTATATAGTGAGACCACACCATCCATCCATCCATCCTAATAATAATATATTCTTAACATGTCCATAATGATATTCTTTTCATCAACAAACTAATAATAAACCTATGATCATTATGCCTTGATAGAAAAGTGAAGAACCAAGTGGGAATGTAAAGGGTATGACATCAAGGGGATTTGTGGATTCTTTTTAATTACTTCTATGAGTTTTATCCTACTATTTAGGTTGTATTATATCCTTGTAGATATAACAAAAAATGGAAGTAAGAGTATAATAAGTGCTACCTTACCATGTCACTAGAAAGACATGTTACCCATGCCTAAAGGTAATCATCTAGTAAGGTTGACACAAATAAAAATAAAACTCATGCATAGAATAAATTTTTGGGGGTTCCACTGGAAATACATGTTACCCATGCTTGAAGGTAGGCAACTTCTCAAGAATCTAAAAAATAAAACATGCAATGAATAAACTCCTTCCTTGGACAACACACCAAGTGGTAATGCTCCTTGCAATAATGGTAATCTTATGGTTGTAAATGCAAGAGATGAAATAATGTGATGTCACTAGAAAGTGGTTTATACGTGGTTTGAATTTTGGAAAGAAGGGCTAATGATTACTTTAACCATTAATAACACACAAGGATTCATTATGCCTAGGGTAAGATACCTCACGTCCTGATTTCAATAATCCTTTCTATAGTCCCTCTCACCTCATTGTATATTTAATCATAACTTGTGATTTTGTATAATATAACATTATTTTCCCAATATTGTGATAGTAACATATGTGTTTTTCTAGATAGGTATGCATTACATTCAACTCCTTAAGTGCCTAAAGACATTTTGAGGCATGGTTATACAAGGGCACTAAGGGTTGGAGCATGCTTTGGGGAGGACCCACTTGTATTACTCTTGTATTTCATACTTGCCAAGAAATTCCACATCATCTTGTGCATTCCAAAACATCTAATACACTTCCATATCATTTAATAATGTATATGTGCATAAGAAATTCATTACCCATCTCTTATCCATACAATACAATTTAATTGTTCAAGATTCTTTCTTCATGAACTTTGAAAGCTAAAGTTTTTAAAATTGTGCATCATTCATGGCCTATGACCCTTTAGACAAGTTTTATATCTTCCAAACATTCCAATTAACTCTTACACACTAGCTTCCAGAGGCCATAACTTTGTCCTCGTACCTCTGATTTCCAAAATTCTTAAATCATGTTAATCCTAGAGTGCTCAACTTAGTTGTGGGAGGGTTGCATTATGCTATATAAGGAAATGGAAATTTGAGTCACAAATTCCTAATGCTTGGAAAATATTCTAAAGGGTAAGTATAAGGAGATAATAAGAACCTTAAAGTTAATCAATCAAACTAAGGTTAGAAAGATTCAAATAATACTCCTAATAGACCATAACAACTATTTTAGGCCATAATGAGCAAGGAAAATGATAGAAGGTCATAAGTAACTAAAAGATATAACACCTAAGAGGTTCCTTTTTCAAACTCTACAATCATAATAAGATAAGAACTTGATCTAACCAAGGCTATGAGCAAGGTAAAGAACTATTATGAATTGATAGAAACACCCTAATAATTTCAAACCCTTGTTGATTATAGAAGACCCTAAAGAGGATACTAGAAGAAGTACCTTTACAACATGGAAGAAAAAGGCTAATAACACATAGAGAAGGAGGCTCAATCATACAACATTCATCAAGAAACTCCTACTATAGAGCACTCAACCCAATGAGAGGTAGAAATTCCACAAGCACCTAAACATGAACAATGCCTCACACTATCACCAGATTGCCTCTAGGCTAGCCAAGAAGATCGTTCATGTCCACGATCATCATGAAACTGAATTTTGGTCCATTTATGGAATTTTCTTCATAATTAGTGAAGATGTAACTCTAAGCATCTCCATTATGTTTCACACTAACCAACAATGGTAAATGGAACTTAGGAGAAACCTACCAATCCTAGTAGAACAACTAGGCTAATGCTACAGTGAAAATTAAAGGAGTCTCTATGCCATACTTGGTATAAAGGACATATGAAAAAAGAAGATAGGGATAGAAGAGGAGAAACTTTCTAGAAGCCTAAGGACAAAGGGAAGAAGCTGATGGAAGAGCCACCACCACCCTAATATGAACTACATCAAGCCACCTTAAATTTGTTTTTGTTTTGTTAGGTAACTATGTCATTTTTGTACACACTACTATAGTACTCAAAGTCAATCAGTAGTTAGAGTTAGTCAATAATCTTGTACCTTTCCAATTTTCTAAAGAAAGCTTGGTCCTATCTTGTTAACTCGAGGATGAGTTTTTAGTTAGTCATGGGGGTATGATGAATCATTATTTGGTTGGGATATTTGTAATGGGATATCACTGATGTTACATTGCATCTATGATATTGTTGATACTATATTGCATTTGTTTGAAAAAAAGTCAATTTTTGTTCACCAGTGATATGGTATCTATGATGTTGTATATTCAATATTGTAGCAGAAGCTATGTCATCATAGATTCGATATCGTGGGATGTGTGTAGCCTATAAATATAACACCTGGATGCACGTATCCAAAGAACTTTCATTCCACTCTTAGGTAGACTCTTGTAATTTTTTTTCATAGTTTTAGCAATAGAGTGAGTGTCCAAAGTGTGGTGTGGAGCAGTTGTATAGAATCTTTATTTGAGTTAAGTGTTCTTGGGTGAAGTTCATTAATAGAAATAAAGATTAAGATTTCTTTTCATCATTGTAGCATATACTTAGTTTTATTATTTTACTTAGGATAATTTTTATTATTTTCTTAGTTTAATCATTTACATTTCCAAGTTTTTTACTTCACTTGTTCGTTAGTGAAGTGAAATGAGTATGATTGGTTTCAAGCATTTGAATGTAATCTTTTGGTAATTCCAATAGTGTTATTGATTGGTTCGCCCAGTAGCATAATGCTTTATGACATAATAATGGCTATATGAGTCCAAGACATGTATGGTATGCCAAGACTTGATTCTAATTGCTCTAGGCTAAAGTAGATTTACTATCATTTCTTAGATTTAGGATTAAATTTCATTCTCAATTATGTTTATTTATAGGGGTAATCAAGGCCTAACAACATCAATTATCATATGCCTCACTTTGGACTAAATCATACATGACAAAGCTACCATTATTCCAAGTGGGAAGACAACATCCTGCGATCAATGCTTAATAATCTAGATGCCACAACTAGTCCCATCCATGGAATTCGACAAGATTATTTGTGAATGCTTGTGCTGCATATGGTTGGATGTAGGGGTACCTTCTTCTCATCAATACCTCAATAAATAAAATTTTTCATTAAAATAAACTTATATTTAAGAAAGTTTATCACAATGCACATGATGTTTTTCTAAGTAGATATTATAATTATCATGTTACAATCACCTTTCCTTCAAAGTAGAAATGTTATAGTATTATAACAAAAAAAATCAATAACATAACACACAATATCAAAACATATATTTTGGAAATGTTTCCTACACCAATGTGCAAAGTTATTATATGAAAAGAAAGCTGCAACTCTAATTAGCTTGAGACTACTATCATAATAGTAGCATCTTTCCAAACTTCATGATACCTATCCTTCCAACCAATAATATAACACCACAATGCATTTGTGGTCTTAAACATGTGGACCACACACACACCATCAGTGCATAATAACGAACCAAAAAGCATACATAGTTAGTGGCCAACGAGACTTTTCAAACTTTTGAATGTGGAATCCACTAGTCTCAAATTTCCCTTGAATAAACACTTCAATTGCTATAGCCATCTTACCTATTTATGGCTTAGATTTATGAATCAAAGCCAACCCTTCAAATAAGCCAATCCAGTGCTCATTTCTAGTCTCTACTAAGCATTAAATGTACCTATGCAATCCACTCATCTTCCTTGGTTAGCTTATATTTAGGGAGGTAGTGTAGTGTGATCCTAGTAAGAAACACCTACTCTATTCTAGGGTGATATCTTATTTGGTCTAAGTAAGGGAATTAATGATCCTAATTCCTTTTCTTTGGGGTTAGAAAATCAACTCCAACTTAGCCAGTTCTAACATCTCAATCTCTATTATGTGTAGGGTTGATGGTCTGTGTGGATGGTGAGAGAATATGAAGCCATGTTTAGAGAAAATTTGTCAAATTTGGTGTTGATTTAAGAAATTTTGTATGTTTTTTTTCTGGATATCAAGATTAGAAATTGTGAAGGGCACTTATTGTGAGAAGTTGTTGGAGAACTTACACAAGTAGAACCTTAGGGCTCAGCTAGGTCATTTTTTATTGGTACAGCTAACCATAGCCATTTAAGGGCTTGGTCATATGTCCTGTTTTTGGTTGGTATCGCTAACCATATAAATTTGATTAGCCAAGTTGTACACCAGCAAACCTCTACATAATTTATAGTTGTTTCTTGTGCAAAGCCATGGTCTTTAACAATTAATGCTAGTTATACATGGATTCTAGCTAGCACTAACTGTACGTATAGCTACAATGTTTATTTAAATTCCACGTCATTTAAAAATAAAAGCTATCTTATATGAAAAAATAATTTATGTAATAAATAACATAGGACATGATTATTTGACTACTATAAATATTATCCCTGTCATGATTGAAAAACCATAACATGTGACTGGGCCCTCAACTCTCCATAAAACTAACTCTATAGAGAGAATTAAGGAAATTATAGTCAAGATAGAGAGAATTTTGTTGTGTGGAGTGTATATGTATTTTCATTTTTTTGTTTCACAAGTTCTAATTTGTAAATTGATAATATTCCATGGTTATGAAAACTCCATGAGTGAAAATGAAATTTGTGAATTTACCTTGGGTATAAGATTACATGATAGGGATTATTTGCTCATTTGTCAAATAGTGGAGATCAATTTACTATACTATTGGTCATAAAAAAATTTTGAGCTCAAAATTTAATGAGGATTTGTTGCTTTCATAAGTTTTTGAGTTAAACTTTTAAGGAAAGTTTGTTAAAATTTCATGGACTGTTAGAAACTTTTATTTTATATTTAGTGGTAAACTTTAATATACTATGATCTATAATTCTATAGGTAAGTACATAAGGATTTATTGTAACTATGGTAATAGGCTAATCATAGTACTTAATTATTCCTAGAATTCTAGGTATAGTAAGTCTTATAAGTATTTATAATCCCTTGTGGTGAGTGCATAGAGTTATGGGTAAACTAAATATGATATTAGTACTAGTCATATTTTATCATACGTAAAGTCTAATTAGTATTGTTTCTAGTTCTGTTTTGTATTTGTAATTCCTTATTATTATGTTTGGGCTATTTGTATCACCAAGCTAAGTTCATGAGAACTTCTTGTATTTCAATAGTGTTGCCCCTTTCTCTAGCAATGCTACATTTTTTACATTTTCCAAGAGCCTTTTAGCATTGTGGGTTGTTTAATCCACTTATGCCATAGTTAGGGGTTATCTTATGGTTAATCTTACATAGGTTAGACTATGTTAGGCTCCTTTAGCAATCCATAGCTAGGCTATAATAACTTTCATCAACTATCTTCTTTTTGCAACTTGGCTTTGTGAATTCTTTTCCTTTACCTTCTTGGCTTTTGGACTCACCATTCTTACTTTCTTAAATCTTCAATCTTTGATGCTTCAATATTCCTTTTAGTTATGGATATATCTAGGACTCACAATTTTAAGATAATTTGGAACTATGTTATGAAGATTTTAGTTTCATTAGTTCTTATGAACTAGGAGTGATATCTTCTCTGTAGGTACCATTTAGAAGAGCTGAGAGTTCATCTTATAGAACATACTTACATGGGTTCTTCTTCTTCTTCTTCTTCTTATGATGCTCTAGCTATCACCTTGCTTCATTCTTATGGGTTGTATTCTTCTCATCTTATTGGATTATGATTATTCCTCTTGTTGTTCCATGATGTCATATGGTTGTTTTTCCTATGTTACAAGGTATGGTCAAGGAATACTTTATAGCTCATGCGTGGTTATAACCATTCATGAATTAATGTAATCTTTCCTGACTCTTATTATGAATGTCGAAAAGCTAATGATTGTATTTTGATTAGTAAGTATATTTTAATACTCCTCTTCAATCATTAGTTTATCAAATCTTCTTATTCCTTCTATGTTTATGAATTTGTGAGTGCCATTACCCCTTAGATACAAAATATGTTCCTTTGATACAAGTTGGTTAGCTTCTATAATTTATGTTCTACAATTATATCATTTCTCTCCTTTACTTATGAATTCATAAACATGATTGTAAAGTTTCATAAATAATATCCTTTCTCCTTTTCACTCATGAATTTGTAAACATGATTATAAAGTTAAAATTCTCTATAATAAATGGTGTTTCTTATCATTGAAAAGTTGTATTGAGTTCTCTTAGTGTTCATGCAAAACTGTTCTTTCGCAAATCTACATGAACATCTCCATGAATCACATTGCAATTTCAAGTGATCTTTAGAACATAAAACCTTTGATAAATAAATGATTATTAAACAAAAGGACATTTACTTTCAATCAAATATAGACTTAAGTTACCACCCATGATCTAGAAAAAATAGGGGAACTTGATAAACAATGATGAACTTGATGATAGATTTTATAAAATATAATTGATATCTATAAAATATAAATGATATAGATATGCTTATAACAAGTTAGAAGTGTAAAGAGAATAATAGATGAGAGATCAATATATGGGATACAGTTTGGATTTTTCTTCCTAGTAAACAAAATGTACTTTGTTCAATAAAGCAATGTTTGATTCCTATGAAGGATGGAAAGCTACAATGTATGAGGTGAAATTGGAATTTGAAATTGATAAATAGAAATTAATTTATAAGGGAAAAATAAGATTAAAATGATGAATATTGAAGTCTTACAAGTTGACAAATGAATGGAAAGCCTGTTAATGGTATTTTATACTAGTTTGGGGATCAAACAAGGCCATTTCTAGGTGTTTTCCCATAAGTGACATGATGATGTAGGTTGATTACATAGTGACACTAGCTAGGTGATGCGGTGGCACTAAAAATGTGCTTGCATATGTTGCTAGTAACATAGGTTCTAGGACTAAGCTAATGAAGTGTTGGTGACATGGGGATGGCTATGGAGCATGTAGATAACAAAAGTAATGTAGATGCTTGTGTTTTGGATCTTTCAAAAATTAAAAAGTGCTCTAAATCTTAAGAAAATTAGCCCTAAATTCATGTTATAGGTCTAGGTTTTTCTAAATTTCAGAAGTATCAAATCTAAAAACTCCAAGTTTACTTTTGAAAAGCTTTGATTATGTACTGAAGGTGATGTAGGTAGGTGATGTAGTGGCAATGACACTGATGTCACCTAGGTAAAACATGCTAATTCGAGCCTTCTAAGATTGCTAAAAGTATTTAAACTAATGACCATAATCTAGGGGGTAATGTGGACTAGTTATCAAAGGCATAGTGAGGCTTGAAGCATGATCTAGAAGTGAGTTTTTAGGTAGTGACATGTATGTGATATAGAGATGTTGACACTAGCACCACTTGGGCATCACCTAGGAAAAACATGCTAGTTCAAGCCTTTCAAGGCCTCTAAAAGTACTAAAACTAATGCTAATAATCTAGGGAGTTATGTGGACTAGTCATGGAAGACTCAACGAAGCTCGAAATATGATACAAAGGTGATTTTTGGGTAGTGAAGTGTAGGTGATGATGATTCTAATGCTAGCATCACCCAACCAAAACACATCATTTAGAGCCTTCAAAAGTCATCCAAAATATCTAAACTAAAGCTTTTTCTTTGGGGCATGATCAAAGTCAATTGTCAAAAAATTGTAGAAGTCTAAAATGCTATTAATGATGATTTTTTTAAGGGTCTTTTTGTTAGTGATGCTAGACACTAACATTGACATTGATGTTAGCATCATTGAAGCAACAAAGAAATTTTTGATCCTTATTTTTGACATCTTGAAGTCATTGTAGATGTTGGAATTTATGCGTATCATCATATGGATGGTTAGTTCTAAACATTAAAAGCTTTATGGGAGTTGAAATGATGCTAAAGATAATGATTTTATGGGTATTTTTGTAGGTAATGCTAGCACTAGTGTCACCTAGGTGTCATCCAATTAAAACACCTTAGTTTAAGTCTAAAAAGCTATTGAAAGTGCCATGATTTATACCTATTATCTTAGGGACAATTAGGAGCTATCATCAAGAGCCTGTAGAAGCCCAAAATATTGTTGGCGATTGTGTTTTTCCTAGTGACACTAATACTAATGCTAGGATTAGCTTCAATACTATCATAATTTTCTAGCCTTAAAAGCATGGAAATATGGTATTGAAAGGACCTTAACAAGGTTATACTTACATCTACTTGGCCAAGTAGAATATTAAAAAAGTAGGTACAACACCTAGATTCCACATCCAAACCAAGGAACTTAAGTTATGGGAGTCCCATCTATTTCTTTGCTTTGATATGTATGAGTCAAATTCATTTTTCATCTCAATATCTTGAATTTATGGCTTGCCTTTAATGGCAAAATTTACTCTACTTCTTACATCATGTGGGATAATCATTTTCTTTTCTTTAACTTACTTTTCCTATTATACATATTGATTACTAGTGGGATCCCTCCTTCTTATTCGTAATTAGTGGCAAAGTACAAATGTTTGAATTTCTAACACAACTTGGTTCTTTGCTAATAGTGGGGCTAATTGTTTATAATATGTAATTTTCATATGAATCATATCAAGCATAAGAGTGAAATGGGATTGTGATTGACTTACATTCCTTTTTTAAAGTAGGATTAAGTTCAATGTTTAATGATTACAATTTCAAGATATGCTAGAAACCATTTGAATTTGATAAAATCCCTTATTCAAATCATGTTTTTTTTTAACACTTCTTCATTTCTTTTCTTCTTTTATTCATACGTGTACTCTCTTTCTTTGTTCATTTGGTATTGATATTACTTCATTTGATATGGACAATATTTTTAGATAACATTTTATAAAAGGTCTTTCATCAAGATTTTGAGTTGATGCTTTCAACTTATGGATTCAAATTATTACAACTTTTTTCTTGATGTTTAGTTCATGAAGTAGAAAAATGATAAAGAATGATATCTTATGCTAACATCATAAACTTGGAATTTATGTTGATCACCTATC
>MNCI01023303.1:190158-251589 GCA_015680685.1 Gnetum montanum | reverse complement strand
CTAGAAGAAGTCGAGGCAAAGATCAATAAGATGTTGGAATGGACATATCAAAAGTGTGGAGAATTTATCAACATTACTGGAGATAGAGTTTTGACAACCCAAGAAGCAAGACAAAACATTAGACAATCGAAAAGGAGGGATAACGAAAATAAGAGCTCAACAGCCAATCATAGGTATGAATGCAACATATGCCTATACAATCACCCCAAAGGCCAATGCCCAATACTGTCACATTTACAGGAGCATTGGGAAAATATGCTACATCTAGAGTTCGTACAAAGATACTATGTTCGATCATAGTGGCAACAACCTCAGTCATGGGGGAAACCACCCTTAGACTGGAGACATCCTTCGTATCATCCGAATCCAAACACTTATCAAGTTCAACATCCTATTTCTCCAACTAGGCCACCATACTCCATCGCACGACATTACTATTCTCCACAATACTATCAGCCCATGCCTTCAGCACAACCACCACCTTATGTACCCTATACTCCTCCTAACTTTCAACATTCTCATCCTTTCCCTCCTTCCACATTACCACTAATTGTTCCTAAGGTACCTACACCACAACAAAAACCTACGAATAACACTTGTGCTACTACTTCCAACAGCAGTGAGAAACCTCCTCAACATCAAAGGCACCCCTTCTTCAAGCATGGTTGTTAGAAGGGACAATAGAATTCCGAGGTCACTGCATCCTCCAACTCAGCATAAGTCCCACACTGTGGTGCACCCTTATCTTCGAACCCAATGCCTCATGTAACTTCATCAGGGCCACCAACTCACACTCCAAAAACAATACGACCCAATGAACACAACCATGGGAGCCATCATGCTAATCCTTGCATACCATTTAACAGTCCCAAATATCATAGTGGGTCAACCCATTATCCAAGAACTACATCATATAAATTGCCCCACTATGCTCATTATAATCAAGTGTGTGAAACCGGATGGGGCAAGTGCGATTGGATCCCAATATTTCCAAAATGCAAGGATCCCTATCGTCAGTTATTAATCCTTGCCATCCTCAACCATTTAGCTATGAGGGATATCCCTCATTCTAATAACAAGCGGGATTAATGACCATTTTTATTTTTCTTTGATTTTACAACATTTTGTTTTTCAGTTTTTCATTTTTCAACTTTTTCTTTTATCTTTTTATCTTTTTGTCTTTTTGCGTTTTTTTTTGTAAGTAATCTCGTCTATGAATAAAACACTCATGTGGATCGTTGGTTGAGGCATGTTCTATGTTATTAAGTCTTGAGTGATCAATTATTTGGATAGTGAGCCCATTACACCCACTCATCCACTCTACAAATAAGAGGTTCTGTCTGAGGGTACAGTGATATTCTTGACATTTTCAAAATGTAAAATTACTTTTGTGTTCATTGTAGCCAAAGTGAAGAAGGATGGATCAAGAGGGCATGATTAGGGTGTGACACCAAGGGGACTTTCGGATTCTCTTTGGTGACATCTATGGGAGTTATCATGCAACGTGGTTGTACTAAGATCCTTGTAGATCTAATGAAAAATGGGAGTAAGAGTAATCAATAGGGCACTTAAAAATCAAATGTTGTTCTAGGGGGTCCCACTAGAAAGACATGCACCCATGCATGAAGGTTGGTGGTTTCTCTAGATTCAGTATTCAAAAAGAAAAAAAAAGAAGAGAAACAGAAAATGAAAAGAAAAGTGCCACAAAACAAAACTCACTCCTCCCTTGAATAAAATGCCAAGTGATCGTATGCCTTGTTGTTATGGTGCTCTCATCGTTGCTCATCATGGGATGAAACAATGCAATGTCATTGGTCAGAGGAATGGACTTAGTCCTGATCTTGGAACATTGGGGTAATGACACCTTAATCATGCTTTACACGCAGAATTCATCATGCCCTAGGTCAGTTACCTCATGACCCAGTCTCTATGATCCATTCTATACTTCATCTCATCTCACTGTTCGTGTAATTGTATCTTGTGTCCCATGTAGCATAGAATTTTGATCTCATTCCAGTGATATTTACATGTGTGTGTTTTGTGGAGTTAGTGCGGATTACATTTGACCCTTCTAGTGCCCATGGACACTTTAAGTGTGGTTACACAAGGGTATTATAGGTTGAAACCTGCTTTGGGGAGGACCCACTTTTGTAATTTTTGTTGTAATCTTCACTTAGGACATAGCTCACACACACACTTTCTTACCCTCAGCTTAATTTTTTAATTGATTTTCTTTCCCTACTATTATCCCTCTGAATTTCAACATTCCAATGTACCATTACATTCCCTTTTTCCTAACTGCCCAAGGTTTTATTGAAAAAATCCACACAGTCATCATTAATGGTGCCTTTCGAATTCATGAAATTGCCCTAGAACCCCTTGATACTAGCCAATGTCCTCAATTTCCAATGCTAATTTCAAGAAAATCCTTTAAAAATTCGGTATTTTCATGGTGTACATGATATCGTGATATCGTGATATCGTGTACATGATATCGTGTTAGACAAGATATCGCATAAGCAATCTACCGTACATGATATTGCATCCCTGCTGCCTATAAGTAGGTTACCCCCCACAACACTTAGCATCATTTTGTCATCCACATGGAGGGAGCTTTTGAAATTTTTCTCTGCGACTTGCGATTGAGTGACGCTTGCTTTTGTACTCATATCTCGCTCGCTAGTACTCTGATTTTAATTCTGTTTGAACCTGCTTGAACCCCGAGTGTTTAGCTTAGTCATGGGGGAGGAACATCTACCGAGAAGTGGCTAAATTTTTTGAAATTTATCATCGCCCAAAGGACATCATTTAGGGTAATTAACTATAACACTTACAATAATTGTGCCTAAAAATCATTTAACACTTAGGTATACCAAAAGACTAAAATGGCAACCACCTAAGTCACAGGACTCATTATTACAAACTTTCAGGCATGATCACATGTTATAACATAAGATCTTTAATTAAGGCAAGCAATAAGATATAACTTAACTTTAAAAAAAACCTTACTAACGCTTGACCCATGTGATTGCAGATGCCCCCGGAATGTGGATAATAGGAGGGTCTTGCTCAAGGTGGAAAGAAACGATCTCAGAGAGGTGGAAGACAAGGTCTTGCCAGACAACATGCAAAATAGAAGAAGCAATGATTTAGCATTCATCAAGATGAACCTCCTACCAAATGGTCCAGGCAGGTAGAAGGAGGAGTTGCTGTAGCACCTGAACTAGGACAACAACTCACGTTGCCCCAAGATTGTGTTCAAGCTATCCATGAGAAGTCCACATTTGTTGTAGTGATTGTGGAATTGCACTTCAAATCATTCACAAAGTTCACTCTTGAGGCTATTAGGGATCACCTCAAAGGGTCCCCCTTATGGCCTATCCTCTTTGAAAGTAGTGCCTAGTACCAAGGAGAGATGTACCAATTTTGGCACAATAGGGAGAAAGGCACCACTGTTAATATCTGTGGTATGAAAATTGACTTCTCTACATAGGCCATTTTGGAAGTGTTAAACCTTCTGAATACATGGCCCTAGGTTGCTCAGTTATCCACCTGTTTAGACCCTGATATGCGAAAGGATTGGTTGGAGAAGGCTTATGGCAGAGATAAAGCATTTAGTGAATTGACAACAAAAGAGAGAGTTTACTTTAAAATTGGGACATATCACCTCTTCCCCACAAAGGGCTTAAAAAGGATATCAACATATGTGGCTAGAGGATGTGCAGTATTGATGGGAAAGGTTAACGCTAACCTACCCCATCTATATTTGACGAAGATCCTAAGGTGGTTTGAGGAACAGAAGATAGGGAAGATGGCGCTACCTTTCCCTTATCTTATCAGAAAGCTATGCTAACATGTTGGTATTCGAGGATACACCAATGACGTCCTCCAAAAAGCCTAGACTACTTCATATGCTAAATTACTAAAGGCGCCAGCTGTAAGGAAAAGCACTAGCAAAGAGTTGGGACCTGAATAAGAAGAATAATAGATGGCTAGATCAACTGCAACTCAACTTGCAGGACCCAGTCAACCTCCAGCCATGAGTCCTAGCTAACAAAAAGAAGTAGGGCCTAGCACAGGCCAGGATCAACTACCATCATTGCAAGATTACAGACTGTCAATGAGCCATCTTAGGGCCATTGCTGAGATAGTCAGTTGGGGAATTGATGATGACACAAACCTCTTCCGCGTCATCGATGATGCCATTCAACCTACGGTTTCATTAGATTTCACAAGGGGGGGAGTATCCATTCAAACAGGAGGAGGAAAAAGTAGATGGTCACAACAAATCTCAGGAAACACAGCATTTTTTCAGGTGCAGTTAGAGATTGATGAAGGGGCCACTGTGATGGTCATGCAACACCAGAATGCTACGAGAGCTGTAGAAGTGGTTACTGACCACATCAAAGAATTCTTCAACGTATCTATTGTGCCATCGGTAGATCTCTCAGGAGCACAAGATGCTCAAACTTTGGCCAAAACCCCAATGACTCTTGCAGAACATGAGGATGCACTTAATTAATTGCTTCAAACAAGACAAGTAATGACATCCCTGTTTGACATCCCTCAAGATGCTACAGTAATTCAGTCAGACCTCATTTCCACAAAGGAAAAGCTAGTCTTAATAAAGATAAGGGTTGAGCATGCTAAAGCTAAAGTGCAGAAACTACAAGAGTAGCTCATGGCCTTACAAGCAGCACAACGAGACCCTCTATAATTTGTTCCCATAGACTAGCTAGAAAATTTTAGAACCGAGCAGCTAACCAAATTAATAGAGGAGAATAAAAGGGTGGCTGATGAGAAAGAGAAGGTTGTTTGAGATGCCTCTGTAGCATAGGCACAAACCCATGCGCATCTTAAGGCACTCAAGGCCTTACAGGAAGAAAAAAAGTAGCTGGTTGCAGACAATCTTCAGTTGACCACTGTAGAAAAGCAAAATAATATTCTTGATGAATACTTTCATCAATTACAAGAATAATTCATCCAAGTCAACCGAGACATGAGTTATTTAGCCAGAGAAAATCGAACCCTCTCAATGGAGGAGGTACGTGTCATTCATAAAAAGTCAGCAATTGAGATAAGAACGTGGCAGAACAAGGCTAAATGACATGAGAAGCTGAAGGATCACTTCTACGATTAGTTGGGGATGTATAAATGGATCCTTGAAAAGGAGATCCATATGGCCAAGGCTCAAATCAATGCTATCAGTGCTAAACACACTGATTGACAAGCCATATTGGACACATACGCCTTCACTCACTAAGCAGAAGTTAAGAACCAGGACTTGTAGATTCAGGACTTGACAAAGTATATGGAGTTGGCAAACCTAAGATATGCCAACCTTGCCATGTTAATAGCAGGGCACTTGAGGTCAGAGCTCAAGTAGCAGGTAGCAACCACCCACATCGTATACGAAGTAGAATTTGCATAACATAAGAAGCTGTTGGAAAAATTGGATGTCGCAAATTCTAAACTTGAGTTAAAAGCCAGCTACTAGGGATAGAAAGATGTCGCAATTGACTTAGCTCAATGGCTAATGGACCTTCACGAATACAAGAACAAAGCCAGAGCCTATGAGGAGGAATGATGGATGTTCGTGGCTTGGTATGTCAAGGCCAACCAAATGTTCCTACAACTACCCTGTCCATGGGAGGTGCCAACTTTATCAAACATTGGAACATTAGCATGGATGGCACAAGACCCTTAGACTAAAGAGGAGAAGATCCACACCATACTTCAATGCCATCAATCCCTAAAGCCTAGAGCACAAGACAAAGGGAAGGCACCGATGAAGGAGCCATTACCACTAGGAACTACATGAGTTCCAAATTTTTTTAGTTGTAGCATATTCTGTGTGTTGTGTATTTATTTTGTTTTCTTCCCACATTGTGGCATCATCCCATTTCTTTTTCCATCTAATAATCTCATACCTATCCACTGTGTATCACTGTAAGTCGAGGACGAGTTTTTATTCAGTCATGGAGGTATGATGGGATGTGATATTGCATGGGCCGCAATATCACGTACGTGATATCACAGCCCACTGCTAGTTCTATAAATAAGAGGTCGCTCTCACTTGTTTCACAATATAGAGTTAGATTGTAGTTAGACTCTAGTAGTTTGATCCCTCCAGAGTTAGAATATTTTCCAGTGTGTGCCCACAATGTGGTGAATGTAATTGTATGGCATCCTTTATTCAAGTGTGACGTACTTGGACATGCACATGACTAGCAATAAAGATCAAGATTAGTTCATCATTGCAGCATTCACTTTGTTATTTATTTAATTAATTATTATTTATTACTTTCCTAGTTAATATTCTCTCACCCTTAAACTCACGTTAGAATGTGGAATGAGTACGATTTGATTACGAGCATTTAGGTGTGACTACTTGGTAACCCAGTAGCATACCTAGGATCTGCACTTGGTAATCCCAGTGGTATTCATGCACAAAGTCCAAGGTGTGTATGGATAATCAAGGAATTGATGCTCATCTCACTTAGGGTAGATTAGATTTTCTCTTACCCTTCCCTCCTAGCTTAGTTAATATTACTTTTCATTGCCTTTAGGAGTAGCATTAGATTAGGAACACATCATATACCTCACTTTGGACTAAACCATACGTGACTAAGCTAATTCTAGTCTAGGTGGGAAGACAATGAACTGCAACCTAAGGATAACTGTCTAGGTGCCACAACTAGTCCGTCAGCAGAGTTGGATTGGATCGCATGTGAAAATGCTCGTATTTGTATGGTTGAAGGTAGTGGTATCTCACCACGCATCAACTAGGTTTGCATAATAGAGATTGGTAAGCTCCATGTACTTAGTCATCTCCTCAATCTACTACTCTTTCATGCAGATCTTCACTTTGTTGTAGTTATTAAGCCCATCAAAGATAGGATGCTAGACATCACCGCCTTCCTTGAGCTATCAGAATGCCTCATTAACTTTTACCTTTTTTATCTAGATGTATTTTTTATTAATTTATTTTTGTAGACCAACTTCATCTCTATAATGGTTCTTGACTCTCTCAATTTGATAGCCTTGTTTTCTACAATGACTATCTCTATCATAGATTTTTGGCAAAGGGCTCGAACCTCCACCATGGAGAGGTTTTAATTTTTACTACCAATCTCCTCAAGTCATTATTTACTCTTGATAGCTTCCTTTGTTGTTGATGAATAAAATCTTGCATCTGTTACTTCTACACATTAACATTGCATAGGTGATGATTTTCTATAGTCAAACTTGCATTCTCATGACACGTCTAAACCATGTCCTTCTAAATGGTGTACGTTTTGGCATTGGCCACAGATTGGTCAAAGATGACTATTTCCTTCTCGTTCTCAACCCTTTTGAGCTTGTCTTCAAGCTACTTGAAGGCTTCATCCCCTGTTAGTGAAACGTTGAAAAACATGGGATTGGTAAGACGGGCTCTCAATTCATCAACCTCTATAGCCAAGTGTTGGTTTTGTGCTTGGGCTATTTCAAGTTGCTCCTCCAATATGATGCACTTGCACCTTACTTCTAGTATCTTCAACTAGGTTACAATGATTGTGTTTAAAAGGTCAAAGACATCTAAAATTCGCTGCCTAGTTCCTGCTAGTTGATTCAACAAGTTCTCATGCTAGGCTACACTTAATTTGTTACTAATGATTCCTATGAATGTCTACACATCTCTAAGTACAAAAATGTTTGTTATAAACATTGTAGGTGCATTAAGTGCCTCAAAAATTCTATCTACAACTACTTCTACTACTCTCTCCTACCCATGATGATGCATCACCAAGATAGTTGCCCCCTCATCCTCCTTCAAATGCATCAAAAAAGTAGTAGCATTCCAAAAGATTTCTGGGAATTTATGGTATTTTGAGAGAGATACCGTTATCTCTCGAGTGTTAAGATTTCATCTTGTGAACAACTATGTTCTTTGGGCTGAGAAAATTGGCTCACCTCCGTCCATCTAGCTGATTGTTTGAGTCACTTCATTGAGGTGACTCATTGTTGCGCAATACATAGATGGATCACCACCACTCATTTCTACTTACTGCTCTTGGATCTCGTGCATGTGCTTTAGAGTAGCATAGGCCTTCGACATGGTTTTGTGAGTGGGTGGTGGTCATTGTTTCCTTTCTTGGATGACTTTAGCAGGCACCCTATCCTTCATCATCTCTACCTAGGAAGTGGACAAAGCACATTGGACAATGTCATTTGTGTAGTGGGTTATGCCTTCCCTCTTGCATAATTTTTAGATAAGGCATGGGAAGGGGATGTCTTCCTTTCACATTCATTTTCTTTAAACTTCTTATCTATCTCAAGATGGATAAGCTATGAAATATTGATCGAGAATCTATTGCTTAGAGTAGCACATGCATGAGTGGAGAAGGCTATGATCTTACTTGACCTTGTTGTTGGATTGAGGTGAAAGGCTATAATCTTAAAATATGTGTGTTCTTCCATGGTGAGTACACCAAACTTATAATGGTCGACTTCATAACACCGCTATGTCCATTCTTTCTTGATGTTAGGGCCTACCTGAATGGTCATTTCAACAATGTTTGCCCTTGGTTTTGGTAATTCATGGGCCTTTGTAATAGCTTTTATTGAGTAGGACACTGAGATGTTCTTGATTTTGACTGTTGAAGTGGCCTACTAATTATTCTAGAATAGGTATGTCTCTTCCATGTACCACTTCACATTGGAAGTAATTGTGGGCCACATGGGAGAGTTTTTGTAGTTGAGTCTTAACTTCTAGAAGTGTAAACTCCAAGAAAGGTCTATAGTTTAACTCTTGGAGTACCAATTTCTAGACCTCCTTGTTCATGATCTACCTGAGGTAAGATTTCATCAAGCTAACCTCTAGGTTTGGTTTGGGTTCAAGTGCCTTATCCTAGTGAGACTATTTTGTTATAGTAACTTCTTCAAGAATCTGTCAAATAAATTCCACTTTAGGCTCCTCCCAAAGAGGTCATGTTGCATGGGTCTCTACTTGTTCATGGGGTTATTCTTGGTTTCTTCCTAGTTTTGGTTGTTTATTCCTCGGTTGGAATGGTCCTCCCTATGTGTGCTTTCCTTTAGGTGCAATCTATGGTCAAAACATAATCAAGGATTAGCATTTAATTTGTATCTTATAACATTTAATTACCTTTCTCATTGTGTGGTTGCCTTAGGCTAAGTTTGTACCATGGTAGATTGATTATTTTATTATTATTTTGATGATTTTTAACTTAGAATGTTACCAAAGCTTTTTGGAAGAGTTTAACTCTTATAATTTGATGTTTTAATGTTGATTTCATTGTTAAACTTTGTGGGAGTTAGAAATTTTTCCAAAAACATTTTTGTCAAAAACTTAAGGTTTGTGGCCCCCATGACAAAGAGCTTATTTCCAGTACCTACAGGGTTAAATAATGGAATGAATCAAACAAACAATTAGGAAGATATGGCTTTTGGAAGCTTTTGGACATTGAAAAATTCACAAACTTCCCCTTTGTTTATGAGTAAATGTGAAAAATTCTTAAGTGTTCATGCATATTTATAGGCTTTTTACCTTATGTAGATAAGGTCCCTTTGATGGGATTTCATTGATGGAGGGGATGAATATACAAGGTCTTGTTGATGAAGTTGGTCCACAAAATTTTTTACTTTAGAAATTTGGAGAAATACAAGGAATTTTCTTATGAAATTGGGGTCCATAGAGAGCTAGAAAAGTTGTGAACTTGATGAAAACCTTAGAAGAGGGTTTGGGAATTCACAAAAATCAAAGAATTATGGGAGAATGAAATTTTATTGGATAAAATTCCTTAAGGAGTGCATAGTTGGATGCAACTGATGGAGCACATGAAAGATTTGATCACTAAAATGCCTAAAGATAGAAACTTAACTATCCTAATCAAGAGATATGCAAGTGGGTTCTTACTATAGTAGGCTCATGCCTTTTGTGCCCTTGCATAACCTCAACTAAGGAGTTCATTGATTCCATAGTGGATTAATGATTATGAAAAGTTAAGTATCAAATTCAGAAGAATCTACCTAAGAATTTTAACACATCAAACTAAGACATTGAATAAGACATGGAAATTGGTAGTGAGGTGAATGATGGAAAGCATTGATGGATGATAAAGAATGTGAGATGGAATTCCAAATTTCGATTACATGAAGTTCCTTATGAATCTTATAACTCGATAAAGTTCATCCTTAATTCAGATTAAAACCAATCACTTTCAGTGACTTTTGATCATCACTCTACGACTAGACCACTCCCTTGAGACACAAGAATGCTCCCATAGATCAATCACAATTTCTTATTAGAGAAGAAAAGTGAAATAGGAAGTGAGATAGGGCCTTAGTTAGAGGGAACCTTCAGGCATGGGTAACATGTCTTTCTAGTCCTATAACCAATGCCTGTAGTCCATTATGTTGCATAAAGATTGTGCTTTGAATTTTCATCATGTTTTTTTTTTAATTTTATATTCTTATAGATTTTTGGATGGGAACCACACCATGAAAAGACTTATTAACTTCCTATTATTGGTTGACACAAAATGGTAAGAAATCCATAAAAACACAATTGAACTTAAGTAATTAGAAAGGCATACAGAGTATTGAATCCCCTTGAAGTCACACCCTTTCAAACCTTTAAATCTTTCCCAAGTTTGAAAATTACCAAGGTCACAAGTTTGTTAAATTTTTATTAATGAAAAAGGGACCTCATACTTCCAAAAATAGTAAGACCATAGAGTTGGTGGATGGGTGGATGATGTGGACTCACTGCCTATTCCATGAAAAAGAAACTTTGTCTTAGTCATTAGTCATCAAAATTCAAAAATAGAAACTAGACATTAGCAATCAAAAACATTAAGTACAAACCACAATTAGCAAAAAACTACAACATCATTATGTCCTATTAGCAATAAAGCATTTTATTAAAAATAAGAAAAATTCACACCAAAATAAAGTAAAATGTTCAAGAAAGTTAAAACACACTAACGATATTGTAAAATAAAAAATTGGAAAAATAACAAAGTGTAAAATAAACAGATGTAAAAAAAAGAAAGTGTAAAATAGAAAATTAGAAAAATTGAGGAGCTACTAATATGGTTAGCATGGATGATCATCTCCCCCATTACTAAGTTGACCATGGTTCTCCATCCATTAGGGTGTTGCCTACATTAGCTTACTTAGGTTGCAGGTTGACCAGTTGCTTTTTTTTTTTGGGATCTCAGGTTTGTAGATTAATGTGGCCCCAAAATAGAAGGTTTTGTAAATGATATAAGAACCTTTTCATGATGTTTGGAACTAAGTCTTTTTCATTACATGTGTGGGTTCCAGTAGAGGACCTTGTCTTCAAGTTGAAATTTTACTTTTCTTATCCAAAGGTCATGGTCGTTTTTTGTTGAATGCCTTGTGCACTTAATTCAATGATAGGGCCAACAATATATTCTCATCTAGCACATTAATTTTGATTAGTCTTTTGTTTCTTTTATGCTAGGTTAAGGTTAAGATTAAGGTCACATGCTATTGAAAGTGAACATAACTTAGATTGAGTTGGAAAAGTTGGTACTTTTTTGTACACCAACTCATAGGGAAAGTAGCCTATAGGGAGTTTCCATGTGGAGTGGTAGGTCCAAAAGGGAACATTGAGTTTTGTGCTCCAATCTATCTTATATTTGTTAATTATCTTTGTTATGATTTTTGTGATTTTCGTATTTGTAACCTCTACTTGATCATTGGCTTGGGGATGGTAGGGAGTTTTTAGTTTATGTTCTTACCCAAGCATTACATGAGCTTACAAAAAGAAGCACTTGTAAAATGAGTACCATTATCAAAAATTAGTGCATATGGCACTCCAAACCTATTTATAACATTTTGTTGTACAAACTAAGCAAGATTGGAAGATGTACAATCAATGACAGCTACTACTTCTACCCATTTTGTACAATCATCAACAACAACTCTTATGTACACCTTTCCATTTGACATGGATGTAATGGGATCCATGAAGTCTATGCCCCAAATGTTAAAAAGTTTTAGTGGTGAGATCCACAATTGATGTTCCTTCATTTGAGTAGTCACCCCACCATCTAGTTGATAGCATTTACAAGAATGGACGAATTGGTGAACATCCCTAAAGATTATTGGCCAGTAACACCCTACCATTAGGATCTTAATGGTCGTGCATCTCCTTCCATAGTGGTCCTCACAAGGATCCTTGTGAACATTTTAGAGAACATGCAATTGATCAACATCAAGAACACACTAATGAACCAAGCCATCGACATACACCTTGTAAAAATTTCCATTGATTTCCATGAAGTTTTTGGCTTGATAAAGAAACTATTGTTTCTTCCAATGGTCCAAGTCTTATGGCATCTTCTGAGTAAGAAGATTAGTGAGGATGTCATCATACCATGTAGATTCATCAGGTACTTGTTCATTTATTACACCAGAAAAGAGGAGTTTATCATATAATTGATTAGAGATTAAGCTCTTCTCCTATTTGTTGTCCCATCATAACTAAGATAAGTGATCAATGATCACATTCTTAGTCCCCTTTTGATCTACCATTTTAAGATCAAACTCCTATAAGATCACCAACCATTGTGTGACATGGGGACTTACCATTGGCTTGTTCATAAGGAAGCGAATGACACTATGATCAATGTACAAAAACACTTTGTATCTAAGCACATAATGTCTAAATTTTTCCAAGGCATACATTGCTCCAGTTCATCCATTGCTTTAACATAATCATATGTTAAGCTCTTAGTTGGTTCAATGAAAAGGATGCTACTTTTAGGATTAGTTGTCATCCGCTAGGTGCCCTCTTATTTTGCGGCTACTATGTATAATCACTTTTACATTTCAAATTCATCAACACACTATTTACATGCTTTGATTGATATGTTTTTGATAGACCATAACTTCTACACATAGTTACACCTTGTATCGTTGTATGTAATGCATGGAACTCTCTTCTTGTTAATTTTTCTAAATGCATTTTTCTTGAAAATTTCTAGGAAAAGATCTCTAATGCCCATTTGCACATCAACAGTGCTCAACCAAGCATTTTCCATAATGATTTAAAAGTCCCCCTTGTAGTTATCAACCTTGATCACCAAGAAATTGATAGGATAGGACCACCCATAGATAGTGATCATAATGTCCTCCACTAGTCCCAAGGAAATAATGATGGACTAATTTGCCAATTCAAAGAAAATGTTGCTCTTCTTGAGAGAAGACAAGTTCCAGGCTTTATACATTTTGTGAGGAATCATATTAACACCAAAACTTGAATCAAGAAGATCATTTCATGGCTCATTTTCAACAATCTTCAAGTATATGAGGGAGCTTCTAGGATCAACTCTTTTCCAAAGAAGTTTGCTAGCCTTAATCTAATCAGATATAATGTGGGTTAACATGATTGTGCAAATCTTGGTTTGAAGGATTCTCAATGGAAATAGATGCAGAGGATGGAGGAGACACAAGGCAACCAACCACATGAGTCGGTAAGGGCTTTATAGGGCTCTTAGTTTCGAGGAATGATCTTCTTTTGGGTCTGGGTTCTGAACCACTCAATGGAGGAACTAGTTGTAGGTTAACAACCCTAGTAGCATTACGTTGTTATAGCTATGCGGGAATTTCATCTTACATGGATGGAATAGGCAATGATTGGGTTGACGGTGGATGGATGTGTGTGGAAGGATGAGGACAATATTGATGAAATGGGGGCTCTCCTCTAGGAGATGAAGAATGAGTTTTGTAATACTCTAGAGGGTAGTGGTGATGCTGAAAAGAAGCATGACTAGAAGAGTCACACAGAGACATGGGTTGCTAAACATAGTACCCATATAGATCTAGTTTCCTATAAGGGTACTGCTACCTTAGTGGTGGCATCCCCCATGATTGTGGGTGTTTCCACTACTAGTACTATTCATATGGTTGTGGTGGAGCTCCACTTGGATAATAATCTTATTGTTGGTGAAACTACCTCGGATTTCCTTGAGGATAAGACAATCTTCTAGGTGCTTGCCTTCTTGCTAACCTAGGATTCAGAGTGTACACCATAGACTCTTACAAGTGTGATACAATAGGCCAACATGCCTTAGGATGTTCATATTGATAGATGTCACATCCACCATCATCATCTGATTCTAATTGCACAACCTCGTATATTGTAGCAGCTTTTTCCTTACCTCTTTGGTAGGCATGTTTAGTTTTCTTCCTTCTACAATCATGATCACTACTTTGCTCTTTGGATTCCTTTGCAATTTCTAGAGTAGTTTGGAATCTTTCATCTAAAGATTCCCACATTTTGTTCAGCTTAGCCGAAATTTTGGAAATAGATTTTTGAATCGACAACGTTTTTCACTGCACCACTTCACCAAGTGGTACCTCCCCTTCCCTATCATAGAATTAGACTTCCCTTTTTTTGATGGAAGGATCCTAGTTATATTCTTTAGCACTTTCTCATTTTCTTAACTCACCTTCTTCTTTTGCAACATACTCAATTAGCCTTTAGATCTGATGGACTTGAAGTTTTGACAATCTCCCTTTGGCATAGAGCCCAAGGGTTCTCCTAATTTCTTATTAGAGTTGATATATGATATGGCGAAGCTGTTTTCACTGAGAATAACCATAGCTAGGACATCTATGAAAAATGGAATAATACCTACCCATGACTGTGTCCAAGGGTTGATCTGTTCCTTATCATTAGCCTTGGATTTTCTTTCTTAAATTGGGCACTCTAAAGTATGTCTAATAATTGTCATTGAATAGCTCAAGCATCATACTCCATCTGTGAAATGATTTTGGCTCCAAGGAGTGGTACCAACTATCTATTTCTTTTGTGAGTGTCCTGGGAAATAGCTTATGTTTTTTCTAATCATTTTCAATGTTCTACAAGGCACAAGCATTGTGAAAGGCTTAAAGATGGTTATGTGGATCTCAATTATATCCCCATCAAATCTGGGAATATTGTTCATATCCAACCTCTTGATTTTGCTATCTTTCACATACCTAGTTGTAATTCTAATTTCCTCTATGATGTTTAGCATGCTTTGAGTTGCAAGGCTTCTCATTATCATGATTTTGATAACACCTATGATATCCTCTACTACCCCTTCATTCATAGTGGGGCCTATGATCATTATTTTCCTACCATTTACCTCCATCATAGTTTCATCCCTTGTGGATTTAGTCAAATTCAAAGGAGGAAGAAGAAGATCAGATGAAGAGGATGAAGAAGGGGAAGGACTACCACCACCATAGTATCTACCACATCATCTCTGCTTGTCATGGCTTGGATCATTAGATTTGTCATCATCATGATGCTTACCCGAGTTCCTACCTTGACTTCCACTTTTGCCTAAATTTGGATTGTTGATAGTGGACTATAAGTTTGAGTTCATTCATTGGATTCAAGGGATGGAGAATCTTCATGTTGAGAATTCCTCGAGGAAGGATCCTCATTATCGTTTTCGTTGAGCAAGAATGAACTATTTCCCCTTTGTAGCTTCCTAGCACTTCTCCTAGTGCCAATATCTTTTGCATTGTGTTTTAGTAGGAAGGTAGTCTTGATAGTTATGGTCTTGCAGAATATACTCTTCATGAAGATCCTAGATCATCAACCTCTTAAGAGTTTGGAGCAACATCTGAAGAACAAATCGGTTGGGCAACAACACAACGTTGCCATCCATGTCTCTCCATCACAACTGTTCATCCTAATGTAGGATGAAGATGAAATTAGACACCAAGTTATCTAGATGAGTATGCATCACTTTGAATTCTTAGGGCACTAGTAGTTTTGATTCATCATCCCTGTGAGAAGAAGATATTTTCACTTAAAATAAAAATAACAATGTTCTTTAAGTATAATTATTATTATTGTTGAAATGATTGTGACTTTAGGATTCATTCCAATGATCTTAAATAATTTTCACTAAGTCCAAGATAGTGCATGTATCAAACTACAAGTTCCCAACAACAGTGCCAATGATGAGCAGCAAGTAGACCCTATGCCAAACCATACAAATCACTAAGCATTCACACAAAATCTAGTCAAATTCCATGGAATTATAGCTTTCTAAGTACAGTGGTCTCTAGGACATGAAACTAACCATTGCTATCATTATCTTTTCAATTACACTTGTGAAATGCAAAAGTATGGTTAAGCACGACTAAGGCTTATGATTTTTATCATTTTTATATTTTATGTTCTATGTTGCTTAATATTAAAGAATAAAAAATTATATATTTAATTGCTAATTTACTCTATCTAACTAACATTAAACTAATCCAAACATAAGAATTTGTTCCCACTTACCGTACACATCCTAAACATGTTTAACACTATTGGGTTACCAAACATTAAGTGTTACTAGGGTTACCAAGCATCAAGCTTATGCTTGAAGTGGTCATACTTATGTGCTTAATTAATTACTATTTAATGTATCTTAATCTAGCTTAAATTAGCTTAATTTAATTACTTTAATTACTTAAAGCATTAAACGAAATTACTTAAAATATTAAATGCATAAAGGAAATAATTAATCTATTATAAAGTGTTGCAAGGTTTATCAGAAACCTCATGCTTATTTTTGCATACAATGTAGTGCTCAAGTACAATAGTGATTGAATAAAGATCTATGCACTCTTTGACTCCTATTTTTGGCACTTAGGAAATATTCTAGCATTCAAATGGAAAAATTGCTAGAGCTTCGCTATAACTAAGACTTCTTTCTCATAAATATGGTTGGTGAGAAAAACAAGAATCCTTGTTGGTGGGTACATGTTAACAGGTCAAACCCTATGTCGATGGAATCATGTTAATTGTATCCTATTGACAAGGTTGCATCAATGGCATCTCGTCGATGCTACCAACCATGATGCTTCATCACTTGTTGATCAATCAATCATCAGTTTTTTAGGATTAGTGAAGGAAATTGTAACCAACATTAGTGGATGATTATATCTCATTGATTTTCTTATTATCCATATGGACAACTATAATGGAAAATTCTCGATTATTATGAAAAGTGCGTGCGTAAGCATTAATTATACTAAGCTAAAAATCAAAGACCTATCCTTGGGGATTCCCAAGGAAAATGAGCATGGAAAAGTTAAGAAGAAAAAATATTCATATATCGTGTAACATGACACAGGGTGAAACTACTTGCATAAAATTTGGGTAAATAAACAAAGAGCCATCATAGCATGTAGATCACATGAAGAATCATTATGTGAGCAAAGATGATTGTACATAGTAGCCACAAAGAAAGAAGACATCGAGTGGCTTATAATAATTGAAAGTGACAAATCCACAATCTACATGGAACTAACTGAAGTACTTACTAGCCCATATGTTAAAGAATTGAATAAGTTAATGTAAATGAAGTAGCAACTCTTCCAACAAATGCAAGTAAACTTTAAGAAAAATATCAATTCTTGGGAGTTTGAGATTCTAGAAGAACCTATGCTAGAATGAATAGAATTGAAGATATTACCAAGTCATTAAAATATGTTTTCCTTTAGAATTGTAAGCTAGTAATAAATAATGTAGAGCTAATAGAGATAGAAAAAGAAGCCACTAAAAGTTATGAATAAATGGACCACAACATTTACGTGATGTTATGATGAGATCACTAGAATCACTTCATGGATATGCCAACATTGCATATACACATATCCTATAGCAAATCCCAAAAACCAACCATAGTGCAGGTTGAATTCAAAATAAATGCAAGTTATTAGAAGATGAATTGAAAATATTTTGAAAGTTAGATTCATTAATCTTGTTGTAGATAGTGAGTGGGTAAGTTCATTGGTAATTGTGTCTATGCCAAAGAAAGAAGGCTAGTGGTGAATCTGTATTAATTTCAAACTATTGAACATGGCAATGTTCAAGGATCATTTTGCATTGCCATTTGTTTATCAGGTTCTCAATAAAATTGTAGACCATAGGTACTATAATTTTTTGGATTGTTATAGTGGTTATATCCAAATCCAAATTGCATCATAAGATTAAGCCAAAATAATGTTCAAGAGTTCATGAGGAACTTTTGGATATAAGAAGATTCTTTATGGCTTATGTAATATGTCTAATATCTTTCAACACTTGGTATTAAGTATCTTTCAAAAGCAAATAGGAAATGCTATTGAAGTCTTCATGGATAACTTCTTCACCTATGGCTCTAAGTTTAATCAAGTCTTAAATTAATTAGAAAAGTATTAAAGAGATATATGGACATGAACTTGAAGTGAAACTATTAGAAGAACTACCTCATGATTCAAGAAAGCATAATATTGGGGTACAAGATTTTAGAAAAAGGCATTAAGTTTGACCCAGAGAAGGTCAAGGTGCAATGTTCTACTTAAACCTCAACTTATATTAAAGATATAATAGAAGGTATCATAGTTAAGGTAGTACTTTGAACATATTAGTATGTAATTTATCTTGGATGTACTTGGAATATTTAATAAATAAGTTATTTTACATGTTTTATCATAACATAAGATTTATTATTCTATTGTTATAATAATGCATGACTAAAAAAGGGCTAAAATAATTTAGAAAAAGAAAACAAGAACTTAGGAAGAACTATACATACCATGATAAAAGGATAGAAAGGAAGAAATGTAAAAGTAAAAAGTAACAATGTAAATAAATAGTAATCTTAGTAAATGATGATTAATGTATAGTAACTTTGGTAAAGTAAATATGCAAGGTAAACATAAGTGGTAGATGGGGAGGAGAGGATATTTTTACTAGAGTGTTCTAAAAGTTAAAATCTCTATATAGAAAAAGGATATTTTCCTGGAATCTTCCAACCGCCAACTATCCACACTAAATACAAAACTCTGTTGAATTTAAAAGATCTCTCCCTTATTAGGCCTATAAATACTCCTATACATCTCCCCCTAGACATACCATGCAAGAGAAAAAAGAACCACTAGAAAGGATAATATAACATAACCATGAGAGTGTGAAAGAAGCAAAGAATATGTTCTTCAGGAAGATTCTTGAGGTTTAGGTAAGTCTATCTTCTATCCTTACTCTAATATAACTAATTTCTCAATGGTGTGTATTATGCATGTGTATGTGTGTTGCATGAATGTGTATGTATATATGTTTTTTCATAACCTAAGATTCTTTCACTTATATTATGATGATATTTATCTCTTCTATGATGATACTATAACTTTCTTAAATTGTTTAATTGAAAGACATGGATGCTTTATTTAGATGTGACCCTTTGACTATATAATCCTTGAGTGGTGTGAGCATAATATTTTTCTTTTCAAGGTGTTTTTATTAATAATTGGCAAAGAAACCCTATACCAACCATTTGTATCATAAATGTTCATGCATGATCCAAGTGAATTTCATCTACTAAGACTAAACAAATGTCCTAGATAGCTAAGTGTTGAGTCATTGATAATTGTCTTCCTAATCACACTTGGATGCGTCTTAAGTCATATGGTTAAGTGTTATTGAGGTACATGATCAAAATTTATTATTAAAATATTAATATAATTAACCTAAGAATAAAAAATAAATCTATTTTTGCTTAAGCATAGAGTATTTGTTCCCAACTTGCTACACACATCTCAAACATGTATTAACATTATTGGATTATTATGTATCTATCATGGCCCCAGAAGAAAAGATTTCATCAATTACATAAGGTTCCTCCCACAATGATTGGAACTTTCTCTTTTGGGATATGTGTGTGGGGTTCGAGTAGAGAACCTTATCTCCTAGTTGAAATTTTACTTTTCATATTCTAAGGTCATGTCATTGTTTATTATATGCCTTATGCACTTAATTCAAAGATAGGCCCACTAATTGGTTTTCATCTAGCATATTTAGGTTGATCAATATTTCTCTTTGTGCTAGGCTCAAGTCAAGGTCCAATTCACAGGTTTTTGAAAGTGTACAAAGATTGGATTTCATTGGAAATGTTGGAAGTTTTCCGTACACTAGCTGATAGGGAGAGTAGCCAATAAGAAGTTTCATGTTGAGTGGTAGGTCCATAGGGCATTGTTAAGTTTTATGCTCTAATCTCTCCTATATTTGCTTATGGTCTATGTCCGGATCTTTGTAATCTCCCTATTGGTAACTTCTACTTAACCATTGGCTTAGGGTAATAAGGTGTTATTAATTTATGTTCAACCCCCAAGCATTGCATCAACTTTCAAAAGGTGGCACCTATAAAATGGGTTTCATTATCAAAAATTAGTGCATGTGGAACCCCAAAGCTATTTACAATATGTTGTTGTACAAATCTAGCAATAGTGGATGATGTACAATTAGTAATCACTACTAATTCTATCCATTTGGTGCAATGGTTGAATGTTATGATGATGTATGCATTTCCATTCGACATGGGTGTCATGGAACACATGAAGTCTATGTCCCATATGTCAAAGGGCTCCAGTGGTTGAATCCACTATTAAGGATCCTCCATTCGAGTAGTTATCCCACCATATCATTGACAACATTCAAAAAATCAAACAAACTACTAGGCATCCTTGAAGATTATTGGCCAATAGTATCCTGCCATCACGATTTTTATGGCCATGCATCTTCCTTCATAGTGGCCTCTACAAGAGCCTTCGTGATGTATTGAAGAGCATATAATTGATCTACATCAGGGACACACCAACGAACAAGGACATTAGTGCACACATTCTAAAGGTGTCCATTGATTTCTATGAAGTACTTTACCTGATGAACAAATTGTCATTTTTTTTCTAAAGTCTAGATCTTGTGGCATCTCCGAATTGAGAAGGTAAGTGAGTATGCCTTCATACCATTTTGGTTCAAGGGACACTTGGTCATTTATTACTCCTGTAAAGAGGAGTTTTTCTAGAAATTGATCAAAGAACAAACTCTCCTCCTCTTTATTATTTCATCTTAACTGAGAAAGGTTGTTAATGATCACATTCTCAATTCCTTTTTGATCTACCATTGTGAGATTGAATTTATGCAAGATCATGAAACACCATATGATACAGGGGCTCACTATTGGCTTTTTCATTAAGAAGTGGATGGCGCTTGTGATCTATGTGCACAAATACTTTGTAGCTAAGCACATAGTATCAAGAGCATACACCACTATCATTCAATTGTGCATCCACAATGCTTCAATTTGTAGAGTGGATGTAATATGGATGTTTCTTGTCATCTAACTACATAATCATAACTCCCAAGGCATAGTTAGATGCATCTGGCATTATATGAAATGGTCTAGACTAATCTAGTACTTGTAGAATTGCAATTTCTTCAAGATTTTCCTTTAGTAGTTGGAATGCATGTTCGCATTCCTTAGTCTAGAAAAATGGAACATCTTTCTTTGTAAGTTTGACCAATAGCTTTAAGATCCTAGAAAATTTCTCTATAAACCATTAGTGTTAGCTAGTGCGTCCAAGGAATGATTGAATATCTTTAACTATCTCTAGCTGGCATGTGATTCCTTGGATGACCCTTATCTTTTCTAGGTCTATCTCAATCTTTGCTTGAGTAATTTTGTGCCCTAGTACTATGCCTTCCTGGACCATTGAATGGAATTTTTCCCAATTGAGCCTAAGGTTTTTTTCAATACATCTTTTTAGTACCTACTCAAGGTGATCTAAGGCTTGCTCAAATGTAGCCCTATAGGTAGAAAATTTATCCATAAAGACTTCTACCCCACTACAAAGTTGCTACTGAAAAATACTAAAGACTAGGTGTTGAAATGTTGTAAGGGCATTATACAAACCAAATAACATCTTGTAATATGAAAAAGTACCCCATGGACTCATGAATGTTGTCTTAGCCTGATCTTCTGGTGAAATTTGGATCTGGTTATAGCCACTATAATCATTCAAGAAGCTATAATAGCAATGCTTGAAGGTAGTGTCTAACACTTGGTCCACAAATGGTAATGGAAAACAATCTTTAAATGTTTTCATGTTCAACAACTTGAAGTTGATGTAGACCCACGACTTGTCATCTTACTTTGGCACAATTACAAGTGGGCTAACACACTCACTATCTATGATGGGATAGATAAACCCTGCCTTGAGGAGTTGTTTTATTTCCTCCCTAATGATTTGTTTCAACTAGGGATTCAACCACCTCTATGGTTGCCTTCATAGCTTCATGATTAAGTTAGTGTAGACACGATGCTTACATATCCGTAGATAAATTCGTATTAGTTTAGGATGTGACCAAGAAAAGGTTGTTGACCATTTGTTGACCATCTTCAATAGCTTGTATTTTTGTTTAGGACCAAGATTTGCATTGATTATAACCACCTCACCATTATTTAAAAATGCATACTCCATGCTGGCTAGTAGAGTTTTTAACTTTAAGGGCTCTTGCTTGAAATTGTTAGGGATTACTAGCTCTCCCCAACAAGTATCACCATCTTCATCATTGGAGAGTTGGTGATGAACTTGCTCAAGTTCATCCATGCCTTTGACATAAACACATGTCAAGCTCTTAGTAGGTTTCATGCATAGTGTGTTGTTGTCATAGTTAGCTATCAACCACTGGGTGCCCTCTTATTTTGTGGCTACTACATATAAGCACCTTTCGATATCTATTTCATGTGCACACTAATTGTAAGCTTTAATGATTCTACTCTTAATGGATCAGATATTTTGCATGTAATTACACCCGTTATCACTAAATGTGATGCATAGAATATGCTTCTTCTTTGAGCATCCAAATTCATTTTCCTTGGAGATTTCCAAGGATAGGTCCTTGATGCCCATTCATGCATCAACAGTGCTTAACCATGCACATCCCACAACAATGGAGAAGTCACCTTTGCAATTTTCTACCTTGATTACTAGAAAATTAACAACATAAGACCATAGATAAATTGTGGTCACAATGTCCTCCAATACTCCCAAAGGAACAGTGATTGATTGGTTTAGTAATTCTAAAAAGATTTTCCTCTTCTTGAGAGGTGGCAGGTTCTAGGCCTTGTACATGTCATGGCAAATGAGATTACCAGAATTAAGAAAGGCCTTGCATGGCTTTTGTCCAATTATCTACAAGTAAATAAGAGGACTTCTTAGGTCAAATATTTTCATGGAAAGATTGCCAACCTTGATCTAATCGAAAACAACATGAGTTAACATCATAGTGTGGATCTAAGGCAACGTTTTCTTTGAAGGGTACTCAAATGTGTTTAATGTAGAGGATGAGGGTGTTGGAGATATAGAGCGACCAGCTGTATTAGGTTGTGCGGATTTGGGAGGACTATTGGGTTGGAAGAAGGGTCGTTTCCTTGATCAATTGTCCAAAACACTTGGCTGGAAGGTTTATTGTGAATGTACAACCCTTGTAGCATTTCATTGCTATGGCTGTGAGGGAATTTCAACTTGCATGGATAGAGCAAGAGGTAATTGGGTTGAGGGTAGAGGGAAGTATGCAAATAGATGCAGAGGGTGATATGAATATGGGTGATCCCCTCAATTAGATGGTGAATGAGTTCAATGGTACTATGGAGGATAATAGAGATGTTAGAATGAGGCATGGCTTACAAAGCTTCACGGAGAAATGGATTGCTAAACATAATACCTATATGGATCTGGTTGACTATAAGGGTATTGCTGTCTTAGTGGTGGCATTTCCCATTATTTTTGTTGGTGCCACTATTGATATTGTTCATATGGTTGTGATGGAGCTTTACTTAGATAGCCTATTGTTGCTAGTGGAACTACCTTAAATTGCCTTGAGGATAAGGTAATTATTTAGGTGCATACCTCCATGCTGATTGAGGATTCAACACGTACATGCTAGACTCTTGTAAGTGTGACACCATGAGGAAACATTCCTTAGGATGTTCATATTAACAAATGTCACACCCAACATCATCATCTAAGTCTATCTCCATAACTTCTTCTATTGCATCAACTTTGTCCTTACCTCTCTGGTAGATACGTTCAGTTCTTTTCACCTCCTATGGTCATGGTCACTATTTCACTCTTTGGACTCTTTAGCAATCTTCATAGCAATTTGGAATTTTTCATCCAAAGAGTTTCATAATTTATCAACCTTTGCTGAAATGCTAGAAATAGATTTTTGGATGGGTAAGGTTTTTTTGTTCATCACTTCATTGAGTGGTGACTCCTCCTTGTCACAAAATCAAACCTCCCTTTTTATTATGGAAGGGTCCCTATTATATTATTTTGCACTTTTCCTTTTTCACAAGTCACCTTCTTCTTTTGTAACCTACTCTATCAGCCTTTGTATTTGGTGAGCTCTTAATTTAAATAGTCTCCCTTGGGCATAAACCCCAAGAGTTCTTCTAGTTTCTACTCTAAGCCCATCTAGAATGTGGAAGAGTTTCTCCCTCTAAGAATAACCATGGCCAAGGCATCAATGTAAGAGAAAATAATATTTGCCCATGGTGGCATCCAAGGGTTCATGCATTCTCTATTTCTAGCATTGTATTTGCTTTCTCAGGTTAGACACTCTGGAGTATATCGGATATTTTTCATTAAATAGTTCTAGCATGGTACTCCATCTGCAAATACATTCCAGCTCCAAGGACCAATACCAACCTTCTGCTTTCTTAATGAGTGTCCTATGGAATAGCTTAAGTTTTTACTAATCATTCTAGATTTTTTGTAAGGCACATGCATCATGAAAGGCTTGTAGATGATTATGCAGATCAGAGTTATATCACCTCTCAAATCTTGGGATATTGTTCATGTCTAAGTGCTTAATCTGACTATCTTTCACATGCCTAATTGGAATCTTGACTGCCTCTACAATGTTAAGCACATTTTGAGTCACCAACAAAGGCTCATCATCATCATTATTTTATTGTCATCAATGATGTCCTCTATTACCTCTTTAATTATTATGAGCCTGCAATTAGTATTATTGTCCCTTTACTCACCTCCATCATAGTTGTTCCTTCTGTAGCATCTTTCAAAACCAAAAGAAGAAGAAAAAGTAGATACAAATGAAGAGGAAGAAGAGGGAGGAGGACTACCTCCACCATGATATCTCCTAATTTCCCTTCGGTTATCATGGCCACATTCACTGATTTTCTTATCATCTTGATGCTTGTTTGATTCCTTTCCTTGACTGCCATCTTTTCTTAAACCTAGATTGTTGATTATAGACCATAGATTTAGGGCCAAACCCTGATCACCAATAACAAAGGGTGGAGAATTTTCATGCTAAGAGCCCTCAAAGGAAGGGTCCTCATTATCATCTTGGTTCAGCAAGAATAAGGGATTTTTGAACCATTTCCCCTTCACATCCTCATGATGTTTCTCCTAGTGTTGATCTCGCCTATGTTGTGTTTCAGTGGGATAGTAGTCCCGAGTGTCATAACTATGCATAACATATTCCTCTTGGAGATCTCAGATGCCTTTCTTAAGAGTTTGATGTAGCATCATGGGCATATATTGATTGGAAAGCATTACAATGTTACCTTCGATACCATGCCATCATAGTTGCTCATCTTGATGTAGGATGAAGGTGAAATCAAGCACATACTCTTTTGGATAAGCATATCTCACTTTGCACTCTTGTGGGACTGATAATTTCATATCATTTCACCTATGAGAAGAAGAAGAATTTTTCCAAAACAACTAAAATATCAGTGTTCTTTTGTAATTATATTATTTTAAAATGATATCAACCTTGGGATTCATCCAATGATATTAATAATATTCACTAAACCTAGATAGTGCACGTTTCAACAAATAGAGTCCCCAAAAGTGATGTTAATGATGAGTGGTTGAAGGTACTCCTACACCCAACCATATGAATCATGAAGTGTTCACATGTGATCTATTCAAATTTTGTGAACTCTCTAGTTTCTGGTACACTAATCTTCTAAGAAGTGAACCTTGTCCTAATGGTCATTCATTGTTTTCCCAATTACACTTGTGAAGTACAAAGGTATGGTTAAGTGTAATCAAGACATATGATCTTTGTCATTTTATATTTTATGGTTTTGGTATTGAAATAGAGAGATGAAGTAGATTGAAAACTAATTTAATTTAACTATTTAACTAATCTCTAATTAGCCCCAACATAAGCATCTAGTCCCACTTTCCATACATGTTCTGAACCCATGTATCCATTGCTCGGTTACCAAGTGCTCTGGTACTAGGTGCACCAAGTAATAACACTACTGGGATTACTAAATACATGTTACACTTGAAGCAGTCGTACTTATGTATATAATCTATTTAGCTTATTTTGCTTAATTACTTAATTAGCTTAATTACTAGAAAACATTGAATAAATAGCTAAAAACATTAAATGCATGAATAAAATATCTAAACTATCCATAATTCAACAAGGTTTATCATGAGGCTTGTCTTTATTACTGCACATGTTGTAACTACTATAACTTGAATGCCTATAAACACAGTTGGGAGCTTGTATTTATACTTTTTGCTCAAGGGCTGCATTGACTGGGCCCTGTAGACATATCAGACACTATGTCGACATAGCCTCATTGATGGGGGCCTGTTAACATGACACTTTATTGCTCATCACTAAGTAGTGAAACTATTTATAGTAAGGGAATTTTGTTGCCTTGAGTTGTTACTTCTATTTCACCACTATTTATGATGTTATTAAAATTACATTTAATATATTTTGTCTTATGCTAATTTTTAAGCTTTTGATTCTAGAGCATATCTTCACTTCTCAATTTTAATAGCAATATTTTCTTAAGCTATATCCACTAATACAATAATATCTGCAAATTGTATACACCAAGGGATATCATCTTGTATTTCCTTTGTTAATTCATTCATAATGATAAGTATGAGCTGAGTGCAAACCCTTGATGAAGACTTACTGTGACTCGAAAATTAGATGTTATTCCATAACCTATTCTAATTTTAATGGTAGCTCCTTCATACATATCTTGAATTACTTTATATATTTATTAGCCACTCTATCATATGCTATTTTCAAATCAATGAAAATCATGTGGATTTTTCCTATGTTTTTTGAATTTCTTCATTAGTTGTTATATTACAAATATATCCTCTATAGTAGATCTTCCTAGAATAAATCCAAATTGATTTTTTGATACATTGATTTAAGTTTGAGATGATGTTTTATGACTCTCATTCAAAACTTCATAGTATGGTTCATTAGCTTCCCTCTATAGTTTGCACAAATTTGTATGTCTCCTTTACTTTCATAAATAGCAACAACAATCTTTTTTTCTAATTATGGGGTATTTCTTCATCTTTCAAAATATTTTTAAATAATAGGATCAACAAAGAAACTCTTGTATCTCCCAATGCTTTCCAAGCTTCTATAGGAATGTTATCTAGTCCAACAGCTTTTCCATTTTTCATCTTTAATAAGGCTATTTTTACCTCAAAGAAGTTCATGAGCCAAACCAAAATTTGGTTCTTCTTTTGGGAATTCTTTATTTAATAATCCTTGAAAATGATTTTTCCACCTATCAAAACTTTTATTTTCTTTTATCAAAATTCTTTTATTTGCTTCCTTGATGCATTTGATATGATTAGTGTCCTTACATTTTTTATTTTTTATTTTTGCCAATTTATAAATTGAGCTTTCTCCTTTTTTCTTGTTCCTAATTTCTCATAAAATCTATCTACAACCTTAAGTTTGGCCTTAGTTATTACTACAGTTGCTTTCTTCTTTATCATTTTATATATGAGCGTATTTTCTTGGCTAGTGGTTTATTTTCATTTCTTAAAGAATTTTTTTTTTTTTTGGGTAGTAGGTTGCACTTTATCACTTCACCACTATGTCTTCTTTAAGATGTATTTTTTCCCTTTTATTTTTCCTAAAATGTTCTTTTCAATTTTCTAAATGCAACTTTCAATTTGACCCCACATTAAATTTACAAACCAATCCTAATTCCAATTAGCTTGAACCTATCTATCCAGACCATTTAATGCTTTCTCTAGGAGCTATGAAATTATGCACATTAGCTTTTGTCTTCTTTGGATTCTTTATTATCATTTGGTCATTCTAATTGTTGACATTAACTTAATTTTTAATATCTTCAACTTCATATTCTTTTTTCCTATCTTGAACTTCAAATACATTTTTTCTTTTCTTTAGAATCATTTTATCTTAAGCAAAAGAGAACAATCATTAAACAGATGTCCATAACGATTGAAAAAGTTTTAAAATTTATAATTTGTAAGTATCTAAATATAAGTCTTTCCTCCTACTTGTAATAACAATTCATTTTTATGATTGAAAATGCTAATTTCAATAAGAAAACATCTATGAAAACCAAAAGTTGTAGAAACAGACTCTATGATTAATGGGATCAAGAAGACTAACAATTTTCTACTCTTCTAAAAAATCAATGAAAGATTATATAATTCAACAAAACCTGGAACTTTGGAACTTTAGCATACTCTTCACACTAGACATCAAAATCTAAATCTCACTTACAAATAATCAACACTATGTGCTTATGTATAAAAGACCCTATATCTACAGTACACTACATCATTGAAGTGTTGTCCAACTCAACAAGTAGAAAAAAGGGTAAATAATACCTAGCATGAAGCGCTTGAATGAACACACATTATAATGAAAGATCAACAACCAATGATACATATACATTATCTGGAAAAAGAAATTGGGTGTCTTAAGTGCATCAGCATCATTGGAAGTAGGCATCATAACTTTTTTTTTATAAGCTTGTAAATCTACATTTTAAGAATCAACAAAAATTTCTTCATTGATAAAAGAAGCAAAAATTTTAACATTAGTTGAAGAAGATAAGAGTCATATAGATTCCCCCATAGGGGAACTCTAAAGAAATCTAATTTGCTGGAGGAAAATTGAAGCAAGAAAAATTAGATTTGCTCATTAGCCTAGTGGTAAGACTCTTGATTTGGTAGCTCCAAGTAATGGGTGAATATTTTATTATGATCTAGATGACATATGTATCATTAGCCTCAACTACACTTAACCATAGGCATTAAGGCTACATGAGTGTAATTGAGGAGACATTGACTTGTGATTGAACACTTAGCAATCTAGTTGCCATGTTAGTCTAGTCTACAAATTACTATTAGGTCACTTACATATAATTGTAATTTAAATAGTTAAGTATTAAGACTACTCACAGCTAATGGCTTTACTACTAAAAATAAATAATTATGATCATTACATTGAGCTAAGATACCAACTTTATTACCAGATAATAAAAAGGAATAGGCCAAATAATAAATATATACTAGAAATATTTAACTAAACAAGTTAATACGTAAGCATGTAAAGTAAAAACCCTATGATTATTTTTAAACCAATATTTAGCAACATCCAAGTAACTTAAAAGTAATATGGTATGGTATGAGAGATTCGTAGAACAGAGAGGTACGAACTTCTACCATTGAAGTCTTTTCAAGTTAAGCCTCTTCTGTTTACCAGTGTACAAACGGAAAAGAAAACCTTAACTAATGCATTGTGTCCAACCCTACCTTTAAAACAATGCGATGGATTGAGCGGATTTCCAATGGCGTGCGGTGGGGGTTGGAATCGTTGGACACATCGATGTCTGAAAACTCAAAACATCAATACACTGAATTCAATTTTGCGTGCACCCAAAGAAACGGGATGATCATCGAATATGCAGCCGCTGATGTCGTGTGTAAGCGGAGACAATTCTGTGGCACTAATGTCACACCATGACCAGCCCAATTTTATGTCACGTTTCATAGGCGTACAGTACTGTATTTATCAAAAACTTTGATCAGGAGTTTTGTCTGAGCTCAGCCATTTCATTTGGGAAGTTCCATGGCGAATACCGGACTTGTTTCTTTAATCAAATGAATTGTTGTTTTTAATAGCAATTTCACTATTTTTGGTGGAAATTTCAAACTTTTATTTTACTTTACTGAAATTTTACTCAACTGATTTTAATTTAATTTTTTCGTATAATTAATTTCACTAAATTTATAAAACACATTTAATAATTTATCCAAAACTGATAGCATGAATTGGAAGTTAAATAAAATAATGCAAATTTGCTTTACACTTTAAAGTAGTTGCTGCAAAAACGGCCAATTCAATTCACTATGACGGTTGTTTTACAAGTTTACAACTATCATCCATGAAAACAGGGATTTCAAGCCCACCTGAAGACTAGGATGGTCTTCCGGACCAGGACGGTCGTATACTTTTTAATGCAGAAGCTCTTAGAATTGCCACTAACAATTTCCATGATGATCAAAACCTTGGGCAGGGAGGATTTGGTACAGTTTATAAGGTCACCTCTCTCTAGCTCTTTATCTTTATGGGCACCAAAATGCACCTCTTTTGTTTTCTTTTTCTTTTAAAGCACAGTTTATGACATCAGTGCATTGTTAAATGCATTAGAAATTAAAAATGCATTTAAAAGTAATTTCTGGTGTCATTTTACAGGGAATTCTCCTAAACGGAAAAAATATAGCAGTTAAAAAACATTCCTTATTATCCTCGCAAGCAAAACTCGAATTTATGCTTGAAATCAAGCTTCTGGTAAATGTTCAGCACAACAATCTTGTGAAACTTTTAGGAGACTGTTGAAGGTTCTCAAAGGATTTTTATTTTCGAGTATCTCTGTGACAGTAGCCTTGACAAATTCCTTTTTGGTGAGTCTACATCAAGTATTTTCTTGCGTTTATATGATTCTCGTTTACGTTGTTGGGCACACACTGTTCCTGAAGTTTTCATTTGAAGAAATAATCCTCTTGTTTCTCTAACAGATCATAGAAGAAAAAACATCTTAACTGTAAACGACGTTTCAATGTAATTGGAGTTGGTAAAGGACTGCTGAACTTACATGAAGATTCCAAGCATCGAGATATCAAAGCAGCTAACATTTTAGTGGACCACAAATTCGAACCTAAGATTGCAGATTTTGGTTTGCCAAAGTTATGCTCTGACACTCAATCTCGGATTCTGACCAGAGTTGCCGGTACCTGGTAACTACTCTCGATCAAAATAATGACACAATAGAAAATAAAAATTCAGGGCTTCCGGCTAGTACTAGATAAAATAGTTTTTCTTGCAATTATAATCATTCAATTTTAATACCTTACTATCAAATGACACGGGTTTTTTTTTATATCAGTGGATACATGAAATGACACGGGTTTTCTTTTTATATCAGTGGATACATGGCGCCAGAGTATGCAATGCAAGGGCAGCGATCGATTAAGGCATATGTCTACAGTTTTGGTGTCCTTGTGATGGAAATAATATGCGGAAGAAAACAATTGAGTTTGACTCATTCAATGGGCAAAGTATGCTATCAGAGGTAAACTCAAATTCTCAGAAGTAAAGGCTCCGTAAAACGCTCAGTGTTAACTTTTAATTCAAACTTGATAAAACAGAGCCATTCACTGAAAAAGCCTTTTTTTGGTTGTCAGATGTGCAGATGATATCAGGAGGGCAACATTTTTTATATAGTTGATGAAATCATTAGATTGAACTCTGTTCAAGAACAAGTAATGAGGTGCATGCATGCTGGACTTCTATGCATAGAAGCAAAGGCAGACTTACGACAGCCAATGTCAAAAGTATTATCTATGCTTTCCAATGCCTCGCTCGGTTTAGCTAATCCAACCATGCCAGCATTTGTGAATTTTAACAGTGTCTCTCATTTTATAATTGATAACGTTAGTCACACTCCCACAAAAAAGATAAGCTATGATCCCGAATCAACTTTAACACTCCCTTGATAGCATTATACTAAGAGCTCCGAGTGCAATAAGCTAAGTTCATGTATAGATTAACTATACCTTTGTTCGGTTTGTTCAAAGTTTGATGGATCATGAAGACTAATGTAATATATGGAAATCAAAAGAATAATGCACTAGTATAGGAATGTAGGAATGTCGGAGCATTTTCGAACTAATAACATGCTTTGTGTACCATAAAATAGTACTTCAATGAAGAATTTCATTTCATGTTTCATAAATCAAATACGTGAATGATTTTTATTGAAATTGAAAGCCCGGGAGATTTTCCCAGTGCAACCATCATGACATCCAAAAAGTCGTCAAATTAAGACATGAAGGTCTGAAAGGTCTGAAGATCGATGGGTGGCTAGAGAAGAAAACATACTCTGTTTAGATATGATATAAGTCATGAAAATAGCATAGTAGCAGGCAGTTGTTCTATAGAGTACAATATATATCACACTTCGTTGCATCTGTGTTACCGGATTTAACCAAATTCAATTAAAGTTTTTGTTTTTATAATGAATTTGTACACGGGCCCCTTTGTTGGCTTATCTTGCTTTTCTCTTAAGATTTTAGAGTAGATTGGTATGCTATATATTTTCGCCCCTTGTTTTTCAAAAATTGTATTTCTGTCATTGGGGCAAATCTTCTGAAACCGTCCCTATACCAAGGTGCAAAATAACTATATAATAAAGAAAATTAAAGGTGAGCAGAAATCATTGAAATATAGGTACACCCTAAGATTTATAAAAGTTTATAATTAAAATAATTAAAGGTGCAAAGTTTTAAAAAATGCTAGATGGTTTTCAAGATGTCTTTTCAAGTTTTTATCCTTACAACCAATCCTAAAAAACCTCTCCTCTGGGGTAGGAAAAGGATAAGACCTTGCTCTTGTTTGAAACTACCCTCACGGATTTTCACTTCTTTTTCTTATAAAGAGAGGAAGAAAATTCTCTTTGAAGAAAAAAGAATACATCAATCAAAGATAAAGAACAAATAGTAACAAAAGCTGAAAGCTATTCATTTTTGAACCTTCAAAACAAAAAAAAATTAATATTGTAAAAAATTAATTATTCAACTTTCACTATGAGCCTTTTTCCCTAAAAATTTAGTTCAAAAACAAAATCTTTAAGAATTTGGTATTTGATACCTGAATAAAAGTCATAGTTATGCTCTTGCTACTAAAATAACAACTACACACTGAAGCTTCCACATAGAGTAGAGAACAAGGGGTTGAAGATAATTTTAAATGCAAAGAAATAAAGTAAACAAAGTAGGCTAATCACCAAGAATAACTTCATTGATATTTAGTTAAAAGTTGTTATAAGTTTTGCATGTCTGTTTCTAAGCATGTTGAGCAATAAGACACTAAAAAAACATGAGAAAATTAGTCTTCACTTCTACAAAGAAAACATTAAGGAGAAACATTTCTCATATGTTTTAGACAAATGTCAATAGGAAAACCTTGATAAATAAGACACCATAAAAAATTATGAATTTTATGAAATGTTGAAACTCCACAAATATCTTTCATTTTCCTCATCCAAAAGTGATGATAATTGCATTTTTGAGACCTTATTGAATTTATTATGAATAAAATCAACCTTTGCAATAATCTCATAAACAACTTTCAAAAACATATCTACCATCCTTCCAAAAAATATGTAGAAAAGCTTAATGCAAATTGTTGTCAACTTTAAATAAATTCTCAAAGATTATATATTAATTTCTCAAAATTCTTTTTCTTCTTTTTATTCCGACCATAAAGGCTAAAAGCTTCATTTCAAGTAGTCCATCTATCATACATACGTAAAAAAGAAACTATAGTAATACTAAATCAGCTCCAAGTGGTACACACACCAAATGCATTAGTAACTCAAGCTCCTTCATTAAAAGGAAGCAACCATGGGCTAATTTGCTTAAGCATACTTTCTAAAATTGTAATATAAAATGAAATGAAATAAAGCTTTATTACTTCTGAAGACCCATAGGATCTATTGGACAAATACTACATTTTCATGAAAAATAAAGATAAACTCAACAAATTAATTAAGCACTAATGAGTGTATCAAAAACTAATTATACAAAATTTTTGTTGTAACATTATAATGTTGTCTCAAATTAGTCATAGCATAAGAAAGAAACACATGTAACTTATCTTTAAGGGCTCCTAATATGCACAACCTACGAATGAAGTCTTCTAAGTGAGTTGAATCCATATTTCACTTTCAATTCTAAGATGATGAGTACTTAAGCAAAGCTTGTTAATAGTATTCCACATCTAATTTATTAGATCTAATGTGATGTAGATAAAATTTTCTCTTGCCTTTCACATTAGCACACATCTATGTAAAAACCTTCTACTTAACTAGTTGGCAAATATGCTTAGGATTTTGTTGCACATCCTCCTAAGAGATATTCCTCTTTCTCAACCATCACATCCCTTGAAAATACCAACCACAGTCTCACAAAATCTCAAAAACTACTTTACCAAATTTGTCTTGCCTTGAGATATACAATTTATAAATGTATGTAATAAATTGGCATAAGGTTTATGCTTCTAAAGGTCATAAATCACATTTACATAATAACATTGAGTAAGGTGTTTTCATCTTCATGTTTAACATTTTATTGCACTCTATCAATATCTTTCCAAAGTTTAGTATTAAGTCTAGGTCCCCAAACAACACATCCATATAATACAATAGGATAGATGATAGTCCGAAGAATTTATTTTTGGATCTTCCAAGCCCATAGAATTAAATCCTTGAACTTCTTTTTGAAAGCATATAGAGCCTTGAAACCTCTTGCTATTTTCTCTTTTATGCACTTCCCTCACATGTAATTATTCATAAATATGAGATCTAAATATTTAAAAGAATCTACTATTTGCACATTGGTAAAAATATGATTGTAACTCTAGTATTTACTAAGCTTGCACCATGTATTCTAAATTTATTTAATAATTGGAGAACTAAGAATAGAAATGGGTAAGGAAAAAGAAAATAGTACAGAAAGTTATTAAAAGGCTAACTATTATCATTCTTAAGTTTCCTTGCATAAGTCCATTTCTTAAAAATCGCATCCAAACATCATCTTTATTAATGCTCTTTACAATCCATTTTTCTACAAGAGAAATACCATTGTTATATTAATTAATGAGGTTAAGTCCTCCATCTTTCTTGCTACTAGTGCAAATATCTTAAGCAACTCTAAAAAAACCCTTTTCTATGTTACATAGCAGACCAAAGAAACTAACAGATAATACAATCAATTCTCCCATAAGAAGTTTTAGAAGAAGGCTAAGAATTGCAATAATAAATATGAATTGATTGAAGCTTTTGCTTAATAACTAAAAATTTGCTAGCAAGGGTGGTTTTTTCACCCATTTATCAAGCTTTTATTCAATTTTATCAATCATATAATTTGACAAAATAGTAAAATTAGGCTTAAAAGAAAAAGGTATTCCTAAAATTTTGAATACAAAATCTTTTCTTAATATTTTCCAAGGCTTCAAAGTAACCCAATCATCAATATTGCTATCACAATAAATAGTAGATTTTTGCTAATTTATCCAAGAACCATATAACATGCAGTAATCCTTTACTTTAGCTAAAAATGTATTGATATGTTGCAAAGAACTATTAATCATAAAAAAGGATCGTCTATAAAGTTCATGTTAAGAAATTGTGTCTCTTGATGATTAATTAAAATTCCCTTAATAATAAAATTCCTTTGTAGATCATAATACAAATTATGTGAAAGAAAATTTGCAACAGTAATAAAAGAATAGGGAGATAGATAAAAACCTTAAATAATTGATCATTAAAGATAAATAGAATAACTTAATTCAAATTAGTAGTGACTTAAGCATTTGTTATAGTGAGCATGGTATAGACAAGTTAAATAAAATAATCATCAAATTCTAGTTTATAGAGATAAGAAATAATGAAATTCTGGATAGTTTAGATATTTTTTCATCATTCAATGCTTTTAGTTGTTTATTTAATGTTCTCTAGTAGTTGAGCTAATTAAGCAAGATAAGCTAGATAAATTAAATACATAAGTATGATTGCTTTAAGCATAACATGTATTCGCTTGGTAATTCCAATAGCATTATTGCTTGGTGCACCCAGATGCATAGCACTTGGTAACCCAGCAATGGATACATGGGTTAAGGACATGTACAAAAATTGGGATTAGATGATTATGTTAGGACTAGTTAGAGAATAGTTAGTTAGATAATTTAGATCAATTATTGAATTACTTTATCTCTCTCTTCAAGCACCAAAGAACATAAAATATAAATTGATAAAAATCATATGCCTCAATTACACTTAACCATGCTTTGTACTTCACAAGTGTAATTGGAAAGATAATGAATGACCTTAGGGTAAGATTCACTTTTTAGAAGACTAGTGCAGTAGAAAATATAAAGTCCACAAAACTCGATTGGATCTTACATGAACACTTTGTGATTCATATAGTTGGGCATAGGGGTACCTCACACTCATCATTGGCATCATTGTTGGGGATTTTGTTTGTTGAAATGTGCACTATCTAGGTTTACTAAACATTATTAATATCATTGGATGAACCAAACATCAACATCACTCTCACACGACATATAATTACAAAATGACATTGATTATTTTAATTGTTGCAAAATGTCTCCTTCCCACAAGCATGAAGATGTCAAACTACTGATCCCACAAGAGTGCAAAGTGGTATATACTCATCCAAATGAGTATGTACTGGACTTCACCTTCATCCTAGATTAGAATGAACAATTACAATGGTGTGATATAGAGGGCAACATCATATTACCCCTTGATCAATCTGTGCCTAGGATTTCAAATGCTAAAAAAGTTGGGCATCCTACATCTTCATGAGGAATACGTTATGAATGGTTATGACACTTGGGACTACCATCCCACTAAAATACAACGTAGGAGAGATTGACACTAGGAGAAGCACCATGAGTTTACAAAGTAGAAACACCTCACTAATCCCTTGTTCTTGCTAAATCAAGATGACAATGTGAATCTTCCCCCTAAGGGTTCCTAACATGAGGATTCTCCACCTCTGTTATGGGTGATGAGGGTGTCGCCCTAAACCTATGGTCTACTACTCATAAAATAGGTTCAATAAAAGGTGATAGTCAAGGCAAGGACTCATGAAAAAATCATGATGGTAAGGGATCTAAGAATGGTGGTCGTAATGAGAGAAAAGGTGGTGGTGAACACCATGGTGGTAGTGGTGGTCCACCTTCCTCTTCATTCTCTTCATCTGACTCTGAATGTTCCTCTCCATCTTTTGGCTATGATAGAAGCTGCCAAAAGAATAATCATGATGAAGGTGATCAATGAGACAACATTAATCATAGAGCCTGTAACGACAGAAAACGTCGGCAGCTGGAAATACCGACCGATATTCCGGCGTACACAGTTTTAGCCACGAATCCGCGCGAGGGCTATGCTGGAAAAATGAATCTGCAGCACCTTGAATGGTCTTGTCGATCAAACAGGGACTTACGGGTCAGTAAAAGAATGCAAAGTGCGTAAAAGAGAGCGATCTGATTCGAGGGACTGTAAAGCAAGGGGAAAATGATGCGGTCGGATTGCAATGGCGATAATGCTAAACACAATGAAAGGAGGCTGGCAAAAGAGAAACACGTAGCTTCAAGATCTGCGCTTTGACTTACAAATGTATATTTCGTATGAGAAATTACACTGGGGAATCCCCGATTACAGGATGTGAAACAAGCACAGAACAACAAGCAAAACGGTTTAAACAGAAGTCCGATCTACCTCGTGGGCTAAGCTGAGATGCAAGGCGGGCCAAGCTTTGACGTCTACCGATCAATTATTTTTGATTGATAGAGTCCTTTTAGCAGAAAGATTGCTCCTGTCACCGGTACTCAATTTGAACTGTACTCTGCTTCGGCTGTAAGATGATGATGTCCATGATTGCCAAAGCGCTATTTCTCTGTATCTCTGCTACAAAGTGCTAAGTGCTCTGGTGCTCAGAAATATGCTATTTGCTTCTCTGATTTTCCAACCTGAATTTTTGCCCCACACCCCTGTATCTTTGTCAACTAGGGTATTTATAGGTCGCGACACTTCGTGGAGAAGGCGCAACCCTGATGATGTAAATTCTGGATATTGCGGGCCCTACTGGCATGATCTTTTAAGTAAGACTGTGACTACGCACAACACGCTTGTTTGTGTGTTGTGCGTGTGAAGAGTAGGCATATGCTGAGCGTACTTTAGGCTGCATTCAGGCTGTATTACGTTCATTCGCGTTGCGTTGCGTGTATGAGCGTAATCTGGAGTAAAAGCCATAAGCTCTCTACGCGACTGTGCGTAATGAATCCGTAAATAATGCGTGGTTTACGCTCGCTACGCAGCTGCGCATGATGAAGCGTAAACAAGGCGTGGTTTACGCTCGCTACGTAGCTGCGCATGATGAAGCGTAAACAATGTACAAGTTACGCTCACTACGCAGCTGCGCGTAATGAAGCGTATAAGCAATGTACACCTTGACAACATACGCCATGGTGGGCACCGCCGCGTAGCGAGTGTAAAGACAAGTTATCCATGAACTGCAAGAAAAAATGCCAACCTGTTGTGCTTTTCTGAACTCTGCCTACGACTGTCTTGAAGCTTATTATGCTCATCACGCTGCCATGCGTAATAGAGCATAAACCCATCCTTTAAACCAATCTGATGCGCGTTTTTGCTGGAATTGCGAATCTTTGCCTGAGGCTGACTCGTAATTTTCACGGTGTTTCAGAGCCTACCAAGAATGAAGAGATGACAGAAACCATCATTAGCATCATCAACATAATCATGATGATGGACCCTTTTTTAGCAGCTCAAAGCATGCTCAACATTGTAGAGGCAATTAAGATTTCAACCAGGCATGTGAAAGATAGTTGGATCAAGTGCTTAGACATGAACAATATCCTAAGATTTGAGGAGGGATACAACTCTAATCTGCATAACCATCTACAAGCTTTCCATGATGCTTGTGCCTTACAAAACATTGAAAATGACTAGCAAAAACTCAAGCTATTCCCTAGGACACTCATCAAGGAAGCTAAAAGCTAGTATTGATCCTTGGAGACAAAATCCATTCGTCGATGGAATACCATGTTAGAACTATTTAATGGAAAATACTAAACGTACTCTAGAGTGTCTACCTCGATGATGAGTGGCGAGGTACCCCTACACTCAACCATATGAATACGAGTGTTTCATGCATGATCCGGTCAAACTCCAAGAACTAAGTGCTTATGCGCCTTAATGGAACACTCAGGGTTAATCAATCGTTGTCTTCCGAAAATTACTTGTATTGTCACGGTTGTATGTGAAACACCACAAAATTTTGAGCTTAGTACTTCTCCAACAACCTCAAACAGAATCAAACTTAACAAGGACCAGTCCCCTAGGACCCACCGAAGACCACGGCAACATCTGCTATCAGAAATGCCGACTTCGGAGCTCAAAATACTTAGTTTTCACTAAGTACACATTCTCAACGTATACGCTCAAGTCAGCATCCACAGCATATACGTCCAACGTATATGCCCAACATCTACAGCTTATACGCCTCACAGGTATGCCCAGCATGTACGACTGAGGCATACGCCTGGCAAGAAAGAGCATTTCAGAGCAAGATTTGATACAAGGCATTAACTCACGAGGACAGAGCAATCATCAGATGTAGACATTAGGCATCCTGGAGGTTATACACTAAGCATGAATATCTTGTACGCCCAACGTATACGCCCGGCATCCACTAGCGTATACGCCCAACATCCACCAACGTATAGACCCAGCGTATACACCCGCCTGATACAGCATATACGCCCAGCAAATGTAACATGTACACTTGTAAATTTTGTTCTTGCGCACCCTGTCAATGCGCCACGTGTCATCCAACCCGAGTCTAACGACCAAACCTGTATAAAAATCCCAATTTTTCATTAGATCGGGGTTGGTAGTTTTGAGCAAACCTTTTACGCTAGACATCAACCCTATACATTGAGCATACAGCCTCTACACTATGCCTACAGTTTGAACTAGCCCACAGTCATCCCTGCATCCATCGGGGCTTTTCGTCTGCCTTGTGTCAAAGCCACAATTGTGTTAGACCGATGCATTGTAACTCTCATTTTTAAATACCATTGTTACATTTTCTTCCTAAAATCTGTTACAGTTTGCTTTAATCATTGCATGTATTCTATTTACGCTCTTTTAAGTTTACGCACTATTCGCATCAGTTATGTTGTTTACACTCTATTTTACACCTATCCCGCCGTTCACGTATAACCCAGTGTATAGCACCTCGGTGTACGTTCGAGGAAATCCTTGCCTAATCTGCGTGCGGATCATCCAAGGTACTCTACCTTCGTCCATTCCAGCTCGTCCTCAAGCGAAGATAGGGTCTTTTGTGCATGTCTCGTGGTCCCCCGATTTCTATTTCTTTCTTGCCGAAGACAGATGATTTTGGGCGGTAAAAAAATTGGCGCTAGAAGGAGGGCATCTGCCTTAAACTTACCGTGCTTCAGAACTCTCAGCGTCTACGCTGTTGAGTATACGCTAGACCCTTTCTGCAAAATTCCCAGCGTTTACGCTGCTTAGTTTAAAATGTACTGTCTGCATCAGTTTAAAACTTACTATCTGCAAACTATTCAGCTTCTACGCTGTTAACCATACACAGACTGTCTGCAAGCTCCCCAGCGTCTACGCTGCTGGATACACGCCGTCCGCTATACGCTGTAGATCCTATCCACGCTATACGCTGACCCTGCATATTGTACGCTATAGACCTTTTCTACGCTAGACACCCAACTCTGTTTATGCTACTAACATGCACGCTACTCACTTTACACTGTAGACTTCGTCTACCCTACACATAAGACTCTGTCTATGCCCTACGCCCTAAACTCGTTTATGCTGCCATCCATATACACTACACTCTATACGTTGTAACCCTGTTTACGCTGCACGCTGACACTGTATACACTGCTTAGAGTATACGTTGTAGATTCTCTACGCTGACATTATACGTTGTATATCTATAACCTGTCTACGCTGTCATTATACGCTGGTTGTTGAAGCCTATACGTTGAGACCCAGTCTATATGTAGTGCATCACGAACGTAGGTTTACGCTACACTAAGTACACTAATTCCATATCCCTTCACTGTGTCATATTCTCGACTGCTCATCATGAACACCGCAAACACCACCGCTACAACCACTCAGGTCACAGACCTTGTAGGAACCATGGTCGTTCAACAGCCCATGGCACAACCCACAATGGGACCCCGTCAGTCTCTTAGGTTGCAAGGGAGGAACCCATTGCCCAAGACTATAACTCAAGACCAGTACAACTTCATATGCGTGAAAATACAAGCCGGCCTAGCTGTGGATCAAGTCGAAATAGAAGTTAAAAGGTAATACGAAATTTTCTATAAGGGAGGGTAAGAGTTCATTCCTTCCCCGTACGATATCATCCTTGTTCCAGAGCCTTACTCTGAGCTCATCACACAACTCCTCCTGCAAAGGAGCTAGTCTCTAGATCATCCTGTAGTAAATCCTCAACTGGAAGAGGAAGATGAGTTTGCTGCCCAATCTGAGCATGAAGACTCATACCACATCCTTAGCCCGCAAACCTATATAAACCTGCTGTTTCATCCAATCACAGGTGAAAATTCATCCCTCCAGCCATCTAGAATCATGCAAACACAGGTGCCTCAACAAGAGGTAGCCGCACTCGTTCCCATTCCTCCACCAACCGACATTCAAGTCAACACGCTTCCCCTCGCAATTCCTCCTACAGCCACGGCACCCCCATTCTTACAAATGCAACCCCCTCAAAATAATGTAGGGGCAACCTTCCCACCCCATGTGATCGGGATGCCACATGTGATACCGGCATCTACGTCTGCTCATTATATCCCCTGGGTCCAAACTCACAGAGCCCCTTTTATCGTTGTAACCCAACAAGTTCAGGGGATTCCTACAAAAAACATGACTGGGCAATGGGTAGCGATGGGTGCTCAACCACATTAGCCCCCTCACTCCAACATACCACCTCATACGATGCCGCTGGTCAACATTCCCCAAATACAACCACAACAACAGCAACCCCCCGCCTACAATATGTCGCCCCTGATGCCACCCGCTATAAACATTCCACAAGTACAACCGCCAACTACACAGCTTTCAACTTTCCAACCCACTATTCAACAATCTAATCTGTACACTGCACCACATCCCCAAGCTGCCACCTCACCTAGCGCTCAAGACAGTGAAGATGCTAAAAAACTAATGTAAGAACTAACTTACGAGGTTAAACGCCTCAAAACAGCTACAGACGGAGAGTTGAAGGTAGTGGACTTTTACCACGATGACCCCATCAGCTCTTCGGTTCTGCCCCTAACCTTACCTAAAGGTGTATCACTACCTACGCTAACTAAATATAATGGGGAGACGGACCCCAATGCTCACCTTATAACATTTAGACTAGAATACGCATTACTCTGGGCGTGGCCCCATGCCATTTTGCGAGTGTTCCCTATGTCCCTCCCAGGGAGAGCACTTGATTGATACCGGGCCTTGCCGAGAAATTCCATATTTTCCCTGGAAGAGTTGTTGCATCAATTCATGACCAAGTTCAAGTATAACTTGAGACCTGAAGCGACACTTGATAGCCTTATACAGGTTAAACAAGCACCTCTGGAACCTGTACAAAAATTCATCCAGAGGTGGAGTGCTGCTCTCAATGAACTCCATGAGCCGATTCCATAGACATATCTGCTCACTATTCTAAAGGGGGCTGTTAACGACTTTTTCAAATCTAAGTTATATTATCTCAATGCGCATAACCTTAATCAAGCCTTTGTATAGATCAAAAATATAGAGGAGGTGGCCAAAAATAGCCATGATCCTGCGTATTTAGCCTTCAAAAATCAACACAGTAAGAAAGATAAAGAAAAGGCTAAAACAACCATAGCGGCAATAGCGGAAACACAATAAGCAAACATGGCACAAAATAACAGACCTCTAGTGGCCCCCACTAATTATACTCAATCTGCTCCCACAACCATGCCAGAATCCTCCTCATCATAGAGCCCAACACCAAACCGTACGAGAAACTTTGAGAGGAAAGAACCCTCCCAATATACGCCATTGCCTATGAAGGCATCCCAGCTATTCGATCAACTCCTGAGGGCTGGGTTAATGAAGCACAAACAGTTATCCCCTGCCGCTATATAGAGACATGATCGATTCTGTCAACTGGTTCAGAACCCAAGCTTAGCAACACCAGATGAGCCCCCAGTACCCAAAGGTTTTAGGATGGACCATGTCTGCGACTATCACCAACGTAATGGGCATGGCACAGATTACTGTTTCACCCTAAAACAAGACATACAACGAATGATCGACGGAGGTCAGATCACCTTTGATGAAGCCAACCTCGTCCAACCGCAGAAACAGGCTATGGGATTATACAAAGATCCTCTGAATACCAAAGAGGTGCCATACATCATTAACACAATCTACCTAGATAACAAATCTGAAATGCTGAGCATTAATACTGTCTACTCTGACCATGAACAACAAATGCCTAACAAGCCATTTGTAGTACGTATTCCTCCCACTGGATCAACATCCATACCTAAATCATCATATGCCCCACAGCAACCTTATGTCATCTGATTGCCCCCTACCGTAGCGACTTCTAACACCCCGACGCACAAAAAATCATACGTGGTGCATGTGCCCCCAGCCGTCACTATCTCAAATCTACCAACCCCTACTACTTGGCCTGCCCCTTTCGTAGTCCAAGTGCCATCCACAGTCGCAATAGCGGAGGTCCAACCCCCACCTAAACCAACCCCATACATAGTTAGGACACCCAAAAGTCCTAATGATCACCAACCTTCTACTTCTCAGACACAAAATAAACCAAGCCCCTATGTCATCAAGGTGCCTAACCAGCCTGGCACTCAACAGCATGCAACTATCCAACCACAACCCCGCCCGACTCCATACGTAGTACGAATCCCAAAGCAACCTGAGGCCCCGAAACCAGCAACACCCCCGCGTCACGCACGAGAATGCTTAGCAGATAAACTTACATGTGAATGCCTAGAGAAGGAGCATCAACAACTAGCCTTAGGACCTCCTAAACCTACTCTGCTAAACGCAGTACCCATGATGCCACCTAACAATCAACCAAACACAGGCCATGAGGGTGAATCATCTAGAAAGCATGATATGCCCAAATCAACAACTCCGAGCAAAACTGACAAACCAACGATGCACGAAATAAAACTGTTGGGCCCAATGGACCAAGTCACGGCCGATAAACACGCGCCCAATAGTAGAGACCTAGCAACAGCCCTAACACAGGTCACACAAGTGCTCAAACAAAAGAATACTTCGCTAAGCTTGTATGACTTAGTTTTAACATCCCAAACACATCGCAAAGCTTTGGTACGCATGCTAATGTCTGTCCTAGTAAGCGAGGACTTGCCTCCAAATGAACATTCAATTCATGCGGTAATGTACTCGCCCCAAGGGATAATTTCCAAACCATTAAGTTTCCACAACGATAACATCAAGGTGGATAAGAAAATAGGGGAGATAACAACAGCCCCTATGTTTATAACAATAAGAGTAAACCAATTCCAAATACATAGGGTCCACGTAGATGATGGAGCTGCCACAAACGTAGTCCCATATCCCATCATTGAACAACTTGAGCTCACAAAGCTAATTAGACCAACCACTACCACATACTTGAAATCATTCAGCGGGTCGCGCGTGATAGTTAAAGGCACCATGACCTTAGACTTCATAGCAAGGGATCAATTCCCCACATCCGCTGACTTCGTAGTAATTAATGAGATGCTAGGATTCAACCTAATATTAGGAAGGCCCTGGTTAGCCCAACTGAAAGCAGTCTTGTCCCCTATACACTAAGAGATTCATCTACCTTATGAAGGTGGTGAAATCATCATACATGGGGAGGCTGCTACACCCATCATCTCATCATACATAGACACAAACCAAGGCTCAGAGGTTAAGCTCGAAGAGCCTAGACAGCATGACATAAGTGCACATCAACCGACAAGTGATAATCCATTAAACACAGAAGAAAACCCACCCAAAACAGAACTACCTGGGCTTGACATTGTACATACGCAGTCTCACCTAGAAACTGCAACTGACATAGAAACCACAATACATGTAGAAGCATAAGAAAATACTAATGAGGAAACAATTCCATCAGATGTTCCTTGGGCTGAATTTCCATTCAACGTGATTAGCAAAGGGGACGCTGAATACAGAATCGTACCCACTAACGCATCTCCCAACGTCAAAATGAGAAAAATCAAAAAATCACTAAAACAATAAACAACGAATCATCCAAAATGATGTTAAACTATGAATCGTCCGAAATGACGTTAAACTACGAATCGTCCGAAATGACGTTAAACTATAACAAGTTCGAAAACACATTAAACCACATTCCCAGTCCGAAATGATGTTAAACTACGAATAGTTCGAAGCAACATTCCAAGTCCGAAATGACATTAAACAATCACATCTGCAACAACATAAAACTAGCCATAATCAGAGATGGTCGGTCAACCGAGTAATACACTCATGTCATTTGAAACGTCACTTGCTTACGCTGGGGCCCAAAATGGCCTTAAACTATGCATATGGCCCGAGATGGCCTTAAACTAGTGCATATGGCCCGAAATGGCCTTAAACTAGTGCATCCACTTATACGTTGTTTTCCTTCTAGTTCACAATTCGAATTTATGCTTGCATTTCCATGTTTTCCCTTTTCGCAATTATCTTTCACTCATAATTACAGTTCTACTTATGATTACATCCATGCATTCCTCTTAAACAGCAAAAAACAAACCAAAAAATTTCACGTTACTATGTCGTGTTTGCAATTAAACTCAAAAATTAACAAAAATTTTTTATACATGAAATGATGTACAAGTATAGGAGTTAACTGGTTTCATTCATCTCAATTTACAATTCCCATATAAATTTAAGTCAAAAAAATACCAAAAAAAAAACAAACTAAACGTCTGGGATGGGAGGGTCGTCCCCTTTAGACCTGTTGACATCATGGGCCCCCGCTTCACTGGGACCAGCTTCATAGACATTGTCACCACCTTGATCCTGAAAATGCAAAAAGAAGACAATCAACGTAAGGACAAGAGAAAGATAAAATTTCAAATAATGTGCAGCAAATGAAGTTCATAATAACAAAATGCTTACCGTAGGGGATCCCCCTAAGCCAAATTCCAGCCGGTGAAGGATTTCCTCTTCTGAGACACTGGCCCAATCGGTCTCGTCAAGGCCTAGGTCGACATCCGCCAAGGCCTTCCCTTTGTCAACAGCTGACTAGATAGGACGCTTTAAAGGGAATTCACCCACGGTAACTTCCCTAGAAGCGGTTGGAATAATTCTCTTAGGAGATTCCATCTCAACTATGGTGTTCTCCGCAAAGGTATCGAACGCAGAACATAAGCCCAAACCCTCTATGAACATCTCAAGTTGTCGTTTCTCTATAGAAACTTCTTTCAATGATTTTTTATAGTGGTGCTTATGATTCTTCTCATCTTGGCCCCACTTACACACCTTGGAGGCAAAAGTCTTTCAATCCTGGCACTTGAGATTCAATAGGTCTATCTAGGCCTTACATTCCGCTATCCTTCGAGTTAGTGACGCATGGCGATTTAACAAGTTCCAATATCTGTTGTACGTAATCTCTGACGTTCGCCAAGAACTATCGCCTGTTAATCGTGCCGAAGTGAATTCATAACGAGCTTTGAGATCATCGCGTTCGGCTGATAACTCAGAAACCTCTTTCTCCTTTATCTGGATCTGCAACCATAGCTGTTCGATGGATCGCCTACAAGTCCACACCGATTTGGCGTTATGCACAAGGCTTTCCGCCACCTCATTGTAAACTCGCCTTGGTACCTGTTCCACTTCTGGGGGTAGCGTAGGCAAACTGTCGATGCTAATGGTCTCAAATGGATCCCACCTCAGCTTGGCACCTATGCACACGAAAAGAAAAAATGCTAAAGCAACAAAAACAGGGTGTGAAACTCTAAAGCTCCAAACATCTCGAAATACATATACCTATCTCAGGGTGCACTTCCTGAATTCGTTCAACAACCTCCTCAGTGATACCAACCACAAAATCTATTTTACTTGGTATCTCTATCAAAGTAAATGTCCCACAAGTGCGAGACGGACTAACCTCCATGGTCCTTTCAGGGGGAATCGTTTTCATGGGCACGTCCAACCGCATCGTTCTAGTTTCACTACCTTTGTCTAGAAGTGATACAAAAATAAAAAGTAAGAGACCATAGAGACAATGACTCACAAAGCACCAATAGTGAAATAAAAGAAAACATACCATGTTCTTCGTCCCCTTCTGGGGGTTCACCTAGGTCTAGCTTTCCTTAAGGAAGCTGCTGAACATTTCATCGATACCATCCAGATCATCCACCAGTTTTGTTTCCGTGGTGTCTTCCCTCAGCTCCTCCGTTCCTCCTCCCTGATCTTTCTCCACGTCTTCCTCCTTAGTATTTAGCTCTGTATTAGCCACCTCCTCTTCAATGATTGTCTCTAATTCCTACCTCCTCACTTCTCGAATCAAGTCTGAAGGCATCAGTAACATGTAAATGGCCAAAGTAAAAATTATGAATAAAACAAAAATCATAAAGCAACTAGTGTACTAAGTTCACTTACCTTGGGCAGGCATCTTGAACCGTATACACTTAACCCAGGGCTCGTCCACATTTGAGGCCTCCTCGGTTGAACGTTCACGCTTTGTCGGCTTCGACTTGGCCTTGCCAATGGTTTCTTTGTTGACCCGTTCTGCTCTTTTCGTAGTATAGGGCACATCGCTTGGTTCCAACCCCACACTGTCACGTGTGTGGATTGAGGTACCAGATGATCCCCCTGTCGTAATGGATACAGATTCATCAATTCCCTGAGGTGCATCCTGGGACTTAGCTGTTTCAAACAAGTGGTTGATCCACGGGTGGGATAATTAGCCTCGATCCCGTAGAACATACTTGTTGTCCGCACGAACTACTAGGAACTCGGCTAAGCGGCGAAGATAACCGGCAAAGAATGCGAAAGTAAAGTGAGACTGCACCTGCGTAGTCGCACTATCTCTTTGTGCAGGCCCGACAACAAAAATTGGGCCCAATTATAACGCATGCCGGTTTCTAGGATGGTTCACATAATACGCACAGCCTCAACCCCAAGACTCCGCACTTGGAAAAGGGATTTAGGGAATACCCGTGCCCTAAACAGAGGATATAATTTATTCACCTCCTCAATCTTTGACTTCCCCTGCATAGGGAATCCCTTGGCACCCTTGGCAATGCCCAACCAATCCTTTAATTCCCGAACCGTATGGAGCTGTTTATGAGCCCTATTTAAAACTACATTTATACCATTTGCCGGTACACCAAATAGGTTCAAAAAGAATTCAGGCGATAGATGGAAAACTATCTTAACACCCTTAATCCGGGTGCTGTAGTAAGAGACAGACTCATCGAAGGAATCCACGATCCTGATCATTTCTGCTATTGACACATTAGGGCTCAGGGTCGTAAAGAGCTCCATAAGGCCAGCATCATCTAAACAACAAACAATGGATGGCGGGGCATGAGTGTGTAACCATTTTTGAGCCTTACTAATCTCCTTGAACTTCATAGAGAGGGTAGTCTCAGTTCACCCAGTTGCGACAACGTCTCCGCTAGGAGGGACATCAACTGTAGACACAATTCAAAACCATCACATCAGTATAACCCCCCGACAGTCGAACAAACACATTAACACATTTAGAAAATACTGTCACTTACCTTCAGTAGTGGACTTAGACGTGCTACCCAAGTCAGAGCCATGAGGAAATGCTGGCCCATCCACGAGCTATGCATTGCGCGAACGCCCTAGAAAATCGTTTATGATAATGGACAATATTTCCCTTGATCTAAGCTAACACAGCTCTACGAAGGGTAGGACCTGCCATAAAATTTTCTAGAGCGGTACGAGCTAGAGCGAGCCCATCATCCTCAACACATGTCCCTTCTGGGTTAACTTTAGGCCTACAAATGAACTGATGTCAAAACAGAAGCAAATGTCAAATGACGAAAAGAAACAACAAGCTTAAACGGTCTTACCTATCCACTCGATACACTGTGCCAGGAGGATTCTGAAACAGCATGTGTGCACGCATGGCTAAAAATAGGGTGTTGTTCAGATAGTCCTGCCGTCGTGGCAATTGAGCCCACACACACACTAGCAGGCGTGTAGACCTGGGCCCGCTGGAAGAACCATCCTCAACTACAAGCATCCCCTCATCGATGTCTTTCATGAAGACTGTGACACCCTCCGCAGCTCCCGACAACATTGCCTCAAGCATGCTCCATGCCACCAGTTCACTTAGGTGCGACCAGATAACCACTTTGAACCTATCTAGCATGAAGGCTAGGAATTCACATGCCCCTTCTCTGAACCAGAACCCATTATTGTCAACAGTCAAGTCCGGGGTAGGTTCATCAGCCTCAATCACGGCCAAACCATGTCAGTACCCCCACTAGCTCGACTACCAGGAGAAAAGGTTCAGTATCCCTACAATCAACCAAAATGCCACGAAAAATAAAATTTCACATTGTAGGCCAACACTTAGAAAAATTAATAACTGTTTACGCTTGGCATATACGCTGGGCATATACGCTGTCAAAACTGTTCACGCTCGGCATATACGCTAGCCGTATACGCTGTCAAAACTACTTATCCTCGACGTATACACTGTCAAAATTGTTTACGCTGTGAAACAGTTCTACGCTATACACCACCTGAAAAAGAACAAATTTTTCACGCATAGCATATACGCTGTAGAAATTCTCGGCATATACGCCATAAAAATAGTCAGCATATACGCCATGCAGACCGCCAGCGTATACGCCGTGCAAACAATTTACGTTGAACACTGTGCAAATAATTTTACGCTGAAAATAGTTCACACCATACGCTATGAAAACAGCTCTACACTATACCCCACTTGAAAAGAATTAACTATTTAGGCTCAGTGTATACGCTGTGAAAACAATCAGCGTACACGTTGTGAAAATCGTCTACGCCTTCTAAAATCATCTACACTTCGTGCTAGTAAAATCATTTGCGTTGTGCATTGACAAAACAGATTATGCTATGGACAACTTAGGCTATGTACAGTCTACAATCAACGTATAGAGACCCACTACGCTGTGAGCTTATGCTCAGCGTATATGCCGAAACCCTCTACGCTAACTCTCTATGTCGGGCGTATACGCCGAAACCCTCTACGCTGACTATCTACACTAAGAAACTAGTACAGATGAAAATAACTGATAAAGGTAGGATCAGAGACTACCTGTGTGATGATATAGGCCATGATGGAACCCTCGGCCTGGGCAGACACTGCAGCATAACCTCGCTTTCCTTCGCAAAACTCAGTTCAGACCCCTTCCTCCCCTGGCCTTCCACTTCCTTGCCTTTACCCATCTCGGCGTCCTCTTAGCTGGGATTGGCAGTTTTATGCTGAGGGTTGAAACCTCTTACGCCCACGTTGAGCCTCTACGCCGAGGTCTGAGTCTCTACGTTGACACTTAAACCTCTACGCTCACACTGAGCTTCTACGTTGTAGTTAGAAGTTTGCACTGGGGTTTGGGTCGTTTACGCTTACGCTCAGGTTTCATCATCTATGCTTACGCTCAGGATTTACGCTCGATGTCTATGCTCGCTGCAAATTCCACGTGGTAACAAATGATGCCCCTGCCCTATTTATAGTGCTCCACCGCTGCCGCCGCTGCCGCCTTTCGGTTTCCCTCTTTTTGCCTTTTTCCAAAATTTAGCCAAGAAAATATACATATATATATAATAAAATATATATATATTTTTAAAACAAAATGAATATTACTATATCTCGGGTCCCTTATAAACAAGGTTCAGAAGTCCACATCGAACATTTTGGCACAGACTCTCCTATGCAAATTTTATGATAAACCGACGGCCCAGTATGGCCCTAAACTGCCATGATGGCCCAGTATGGCCTTAAACTACCATGTTGGCCTGGTAAGGCCTTAAACTGCCACTTACAAACCCCCTACGGCCTGGTAAGGCATTAAACTTCCATGTGTCTTGGTGTGACGATAAACCACTATTATGCACGTGCACACAATTTAAGTTGCCTGAGAACATGGAACAATACCCATTAGCTCATTCTGCTCTTTGTTTATTGGCAGGAGCAAGCTTGATGAACTGCCAACATTTACTCGCACCGTTAATCATTGATGGACCATATGGAAAAATTTCAAGGGACATCGACATAAATCTCATCTACTTAAGTTTATCAAAGAATGCCACAATCATAGCCTCAACACAGCAAACACTAAATAACTATAAAGGTATGACAAAGCCCCTTGACATAGAAGCTGAAAACATCACCGAAGAACCATTGAACGAAACCCCCATCACCATGCCCGATGGAGAAATTAAAATATTAAAACTAAGTACATTACTGTAACCTCAACTGGCCAAAGACATACAGGAAGTGCTTAGGGACAACATAAAGGCATTCGCTTGGTCATACACAGACATGCCTGGATTGGGCCCTCGAATCGTCCAACATAATATTATCCTTGATCCAAAATTGAGGCCAGTGAAGCAAAAGGCACGAAAGATTAAACCAGAGGTAGCATTGGCAGTTCGTAATGAGATCACCAAACTTTATTAGGCTGGTTTCATTCAGGCCGTCGATTACGCCGATTGGGTATCCAACATGGTCATTGTCCCGAAGAAGAACGGAAGCATTCGCTTGTGCATTGACTTCCAAGATCTCAACATCACAACCATAAAAGATGATTTTTCCCTACCCAGCATCGATCAACTTGTCGATTCGACCGCTGGGCATGCCCTGTTATCTTTTATGGATGGCTTCTTAGGATACAACCAGAAATGCATTAACCTGGAGCATCAGCTCCGGACTACCTTCATGACATCATGGGGAACCTTTTGTTATACAATGATGCCCTTCAACCTCAAAAACGTTGGGGCCACATATCAAAGGGCGATCACATTCATCTTTAGCTATTACATGCTACACTCGCTCAACGACTATGTGGACGACATTGTGGTTAAATCGAAGATACCAGAACAACATGTATAAGATCTTGACTTAGTACTAAAACGTTATTTAAAGTATGAGCTAAGACTTAACCTAAAGAAATGCGTCTTCAGCATCAAAACAGGAAAAATGCTTGGGTTCATAGCCTCAGAAGTAGGGATACGAGTAGACCCCGATAAAGTTAAGGCCATACAAACCTGAAACCACCTGGCAACCTTACCGAACTTTGAGGTCTACAAGGTAGATTATAGTTCATCAGAAGGTTCATAGAAAAAATAACAGATAAATTAAAACCTATGAATCACTTATTACACAAGAATGTCCATTTTGAATGGACTCCCCAGTGCCAAGAAGCATTCGATAATATTAAAACGGCACTTGCCCGACTGCCCACGGTTTATCCACCTCAAAATGATAAACCATTCTACATCTACCTCACCACTTCGGATTCATCAATCGCATCTATGCTTTGCCAGAAACAAAATGATGGAACCGAAGTCCCTGTCTATTACTTAAGCCATGCATTAGTTGCCCACGAGAAAAAGTATAACGAGGTGGAGAAGTCATGTTTAGCTTTGGTCTTTTCTTTAAAGAAATGGCAACATTACCTCTTCCAGAACCAAGTTAACATAATTTGCAAGGACAATGTGCTCAGAGCCATCACTGGAAATATTTACGAGTCAAGCAGGCTAGCCTGTTGGAAAGCCATGATAGCTGAGTTTGACCTGCACTACATAGCGCAATCATCATTCAAGGGTCAAGCCATTGCAAATCAAATGACTATGTCACCAACGCACGATCGAGCGACAATAGAGCCAGAATTTCCAGATGAGAATATAAGCGCAATAGACATAGTATCGAATGACTACGACACCATTCTAAACTTTAACGAAGCATCCACCTCTCGAGGGGGAAGTGCTACCGCTGTCATCACCTATCCCTCCGGGGAGATCAGACCCTTTGCTTGTCGTTTCAACTTTCACTGTACCAACAACATAGTAGAGTACGAAGGTCTCCTGAGAGGTCTCATGATAGCACTAACTTTAGACATTACACGGCTTGTGGTCAAAGGAGACTCACAACTGGTCTTAAACCAAGTCACAGATATTTATACATGCAAAGCACAACATTTACAACCATACTTTGACTTGGCAAAACACTTAATGAAGTGATTCGAAAACATTGAAGTGCAACATGTCTCTAGAAATGATAATACCATCGCAGACGCACTGGCCACCTTAGCATTAAACATATCGCCTAACATGTTCCATACGTTGTCAAGCTCCATAACCAGTTGTGCCAAACCAATAACCGATACCCTTGATACATTGCCAATAGCATCCGTTAGTACAACACACGCGATAGAATGGTATGATGACATAAAGGAGTACCTTCTATGCGGCGAAACCCCACGACACCTAACAAATGCACAAAAAGACACAGTACGAAAGTCTTCTTGACAATATACACTGGTAGGAGACACATTGTGTCGTCGATCCTACAAAGGCATACTCCTAACATGCGTTGGTAGTACTGACGTCCAAACCATCGTTGAGCAAGTACACGACGGACTATGCGGAGGACACATAGCGCCAAAAGCAATGGCAACAAAGATAAGATGCCTAGGCTATTATTGGCCACACATGGAGTATGATTGTCTCTCCAAGGTTAAAACATGCAGTACCTGTCAAAGACACGGTAATCTAATCCATGTCCAACCAAATGAGTTGCATACATCACAAATCATATGGCCCTTTCAAAAGTGGGGGTTGGACCTTATCAGACCAATAACACCCTCATCTTCTACAGGGCATAGTTTCATCATAACTGTAACAGAATATTTCACGAAGTGGGTAGAGGCTATTCCCCATCAAAAAACCATGTCTAAACACGTATGCAACTTCATTCTTGAAAATATTGTAACCCGTTTTGGCATTCCCATGACTATCATCACTAACAAGGGGCCACAATTTAGCAGTGTCGAAACCAAAAATTTCAGCGAAAGTCTGGGGATCAAAAAGTCATTTTCATCCCTTTGCTACCCTCAGAGTAATGGGCAAGCAGAGGCAACAAACAAAATCATCATCACAATACTTAAAAAGATGCTTACCCAAAGCAAGAGAAGATGGCACGAACGGTTGGTATACACATTGTGGGCATATCGTACGACACATCGGACTTCAATAGGTAAAATGCCATATAGTCTTGTTTATGGTTCAGAAGTTGTTTTACCTCTGCAATTACAGGTACCATCTTTAAGGATCACACTTTCTAGACTCCTCGATGAAGGACAAAACAATGACCTGCGCATCATTGACTTAGATTCGGTGGAGGAGGAACACACACGTGCACTTGATCAGATTGAATGGTATCAAAAGCAGGAACGGCAACGCCATCAACATGACATTCATAAGCGCCCTATCAAAGAAGATGACCTTGTACTTAAGGTCATTCGGGAACACCCAGACAAATTCTCAGCCAATTGGGAAGGGCCCTACTTGGTCACCAAAGCATATGACAATGGAGCATTCAAGTTAGCTGATATGGAAGGAAATGAGCTTGCAAATCCAACCAATCATTCGTTCCTAAAGCCATTCCATGTCTAAACATAGGTAGATACGTGCGAGTCCTAGCATCATGACTTAAAACTGATACCACAGATCGTCCTGGCATCATGACGGTAAACTGATACCACACTTCATCCTGGCATCATGACGGTAAACTGATACCACACTTCGTCCTGGCATCATGACGGTAAACTGATACCACACAGTGTCTGCAATGACAATAAACTAGCACCTATCCGGTACGATAGTAAACTACCATAGTTGTATTCACCAGAGTCCGCTAAGACTATAAACTAGTTTTCTTCTTCACAGTCCACCAAGACTAGAAACTGGCAATGAACCGTCTGCCATGATGCTAAATAGCCAATGTCCAATGGGTTATGACATAAAACTAACCCATGATAGTCCGCTAAGACTATAAACTGGCAAGTTCATCTCTGCTTCCTCAATGGTTGCGTTCAAACTTCATCAGAGGCACTGCATTGCTCGCCATCGACCGATCCTAACAACATTGCGGCCAGCGATATGCTGTGATAGACATCCCATCCGGTGCCTTTATTTCATCAATTGTTGTTTAAGTCTAAGCTCACCTACTCATTTTTGGTTTTCATGTCCTCTCGGTGTTGTGTTTGCAGGATAACACTCAGAGGTTTTCACACAAGAATGCACTTCGTCATAAGTAGCAAGGTTAGATGTTGTTCACAACACACGTGGCAAGACTTAATCAAACCATTCACTAGTACATCCCCATTTCCCGGTACATTTCCTATCTATTCATCGACATACCCTAATCAGTCACACCTCTGATACATCCAGTACACTTAAAAATTTGAACATGCTGTTGCGCACTATAACACCTTTAAGCAGTTGCAACACATAACATAGCACTTGAGCACAAGTACAAGATCAAAATAAAGCTTTACTTCTAAAAAAAAGAAGCATACTCATGACTCTCCCCACATAGAACACAAGACGAGACATCAACTATCTTGAAAATAAATACTCATTACAAAAACAATCGAGTGACATCCTGTTACATGGCTTTGGCTCTCCGCCAACAAGCTACCCCTTGAACACTAAACAAAGGCCCTGCTCCTCCAAAAAATGCAACACATTATCACATGGCTTTGGTCTCTCCAACAAATCCCCTTGGATACTAACCAAGAGTCTTGTTCCGCCAAAGGACGCACATCGCATGGCTTGATTCCGAGTCTGCTAAAAAATGGCTATTGACAAGGATCAACATGCTACACACCAGGGCATCCCCTTTACCAAGCACAATCCCTTGGTCAATTACCAATCTCCACAATCTCCATCTTCCTACCAGCTACAGATTTCACTTTCCCAATCCTATGTACTACAGAACATGGTGCGATGATGTCTAGTCATGTGGCAAAGGACAAAGTCTTCATCGAGTTGCTTGTGGTGTTTTTCACTTCTTTGTTGACGCTTCTCAGGTCAATTCCTCTAAGCATCAACAAACAGGGGCCAATGAAACACCACAAAATTTCGAGCTTAGTACTTCTCTAACAACCTCAAGCAGAATCAAACTTAACAAGGAGTAGTCCCCTGGGACCCACCGACGACCACGGCAACATCTACTATCAGTAATGGCAACTTCGGAGCTCAAAATACTTAGTTTTCACTAAGTACACACTCTCAACATATACGCCCAAGTCAGCATCCACAGCGTATACCCCCAACATCTACACCATATACGCCTCATAGGTACGCCTAGCATGTATGACTAAGGCGTACGCCCGGCAAGAAAGAGCATTTCAGAGTAAGATTTGATACAAGGCATTAATTCACAAGGGCAGAGCAATCATCAGATGTAGACATCAGGCATCCTGGAGGTTATACGCTGAGCATGAACATCCTGTATGCCCAGCGTATACGCCCAGCATCCACCAGCGTATACGCCCGCCTGGTACAATGTATACGCCCAGCAAATGTAACATGTACACTTGTAAATTTTGTTCTTGCGCACCCGGTCAATGTGCCACGTGTCACCCAACCCGAGTCTAACGACCAAACCTATATAAAAATCCCAATTTTTCATTAGATTGGTGTTGGCAGTTTTGAGCAAACTAGAGAAAACAGATGCTAAAAACGAGAGCAGGAAACCTTCTACGCTGGACATCAACCCTGTACGCTAAGCATACAGCCTCTACGCTGTGCCTACAGTTTGAACCAGCCCACAGTCATCCCTGCATCCATCGGGACTTTTTGTTCGCCTTGTGTCAAAGCCACAATTGCGTTAGATCGGTGCATTGTAACTCTCATTTTTAAATACCATTGTTACATTTTCTTCCTAAAATCTGTTACAGTTTGCATTAATCATTGCATGTATTCTATTTACGCTCTTTTACGTTTACACTCTTTTCGCATCAGTTACGTTGTTTACGCTCTGTTTTACGCCTGTCCCGCCATTCACGTATAACCCAGCGTATAGCACCTCGGTGTACGTTCGGGGAAATCCTTGCCTGATCTGCATGCGGACCATCCAAGGTACTCTACCTTCGTCCATTCCAGCTCACCCTCAAGTTAAGGTAGGGTCTTTTGTGCATGTCCCGTGGTCCCTCGGTTTCTGTTTTCTTCCAGCCGGAGACCGACGATTTCGAGCGGTACAGTATGATTAAGTAAGCTTGAGGTATATGATTTTTATAGTTTTTTATCTTTTTATGTCTTCTGCTAATAAAGGAAAGGGAGAGAGAACTAAGTGACTAACTTACATTAACTATTCATTACATAGTTTCTAAATATTCCTAACACCAGTATCTATTCTCACTTGTCGTACACATCATGAACCAGTGCAACGCTACTGGGATTACCAAATGCTAATCGTTACCGGGTTACCAAGCGCTACATGCATGCTTGAAATAGTCATATTAAGTGTATTTAACTAAGGGGGTTGAAGGTTGAGAAAGATATTAATTAACTAGGAAAGCATTAAAAAATCATTGATTACTAATTAGCTTAATCTGTATGCTACAAGGTTTATCATAAAGTTCATCTTTATTGTCATACACAAAATTATGCTTAGGTACAAATTTCTCGAATAAAGATCCGTTCACTCTATGACTCCTACTGCAAGCACACAAAAATAATTCTAACTCTGGAATAACAAAACTACAAGAATTTGGCTTAGGGTCTAAATCTAACTCTGGAACAAAGGGTGCTACCTCTTATTTATAGAACATGAGGTAGGATGCAATATCGCATACGCGATATCGTGGCTCATCATATCCCCATGACTGAATGAAAACTTGTCCTTGAGTTTCTTACAAAATATTGGGAAGGTATGGGATTATTGACTTGAATGATAACTAATGGTGAATGGGATGATGTGTGAATGGATCAATCATTACAATACATGACAATATTAGTGTTCATGACTACAAGAATGAACACTATACACAATTGACATCCAGCCTTTTTGGCAGCTGAGAGAGAAGAGAGAGAGAAAAAAGAAGAAGACGTGTTGCTGCCAATGCCAAGATTTCACCTTCTGTTGTCCATCCATAACCACACCATCAATCTTGTTCCTTGCACAACTGTTCCAGCACCAGTCCATCCTAAGTGTTTCCTCCAGGTCCAGTCCATTGTTGTATGATTGCCATCTACACACACAACATAGTCACATATGAGAAAGGATAAGTAAATCATAATATAGTTGATACCCTGCCTCGATGTAAGGTCCATTGGCTGAGTTATGATATGGCTAATACAGATTCTAGAGATATAACACTGGTGACTACCCAAGGTGTAGGGATTAGGAAAATTGAAAAAATTGGACCAGGGCCCCCATGACTAAGAGCGATCCTCTAGTAGCAATAGAATGGAAAAAGATAAGGAATAAGAAAGATGGAGAAAAAGAAACAATAGCAACATCGATAAAATGAATGTCAGAGATGGGAATGAACAAAACAAATGTTGATTGCAGAAATGTTTAAGGGAAAGAAGTTAATTGGTGCACCAAATAGGAATGCCAGTGGGTCGTCCCCAAAGCAAGCTCATGCCCTTGATGCCTTGACAATCCCACATTCAAAAAATCTATAGGCTCTAGAAATTTCATTTGGAAGTAAGAGTTAAAGTCTTAACCACAAGAATTCACCAAAAGAAAGACAATGCATCAACCAAAATATAGACTATTGATACAACCGGTAATGAGGTGGAAAATGGAGAAAGAATGATGAGGAGAAGAGAATGGAATGGAGCCTCAAGAACAAGGTGGTGTATAGCCCCTTGTGTATGTATGGTTAATGTGACTGATTAGATCTCATTCTAAATCCAGCCTCAAACAATCCACATCCAGTGACTTTGCATTAATACACTTGGCCAATCCATCCACTTGTAGTAATAAGAATGATTCCGCCAAAGAGCCACCACCATTCCGAGGAAATGAGAAAGGAAAAAGTAGAAAGCAAGAAAGGGCCTTAGTTAGAGGGAACATGTTTGCTTAGTTCCATAACCAGTGCTTGTAGCCCAAATAATTATTTTGTCTATGGGGTGTGCTTTGAATTCTCACTGTTTTTTTTTCTTTTTTTTTCTTTGCATGAGAACCACACCATGCAAAGACTTATTTTTATTAGCTCAGCTTCCCAATAATGGACCAATGTTGAAATGGTAAGGAAAACCCAAGAAGAAAACATCCAAGCACCCAAGAGAATAGCCAGCACAAATGCATCAAATCCCTTTGAAGTCACACCCTTTTCAGTCCTTAAGTCCTTAGTTAGTTTGAGAAATGCACAGTCACCAATTTTTTAATAGTTTTATTATTAAATAAAGGGACTGTATAGTTCCAAGCCAAAAGAGACCATAGAAATTTATGGATGCATGGATGACACGAACTCATTGCCTATTATATCAAAACAACCATACCTTAGTATCAACATGATAACTCAAAGGTAAAAACCAAACATTAGCAATCAATAGAATATAGTTAATACCACCATCAGGAGCACTTATTAGGTGACGAATCTAACAAAACAAAAACAAAAAACAAAGACAAAAACAAGAACAAAAAAAAATAAACAAAATAAAAAGTTACATAAAGAAATAAAAAAGTATAAACAATGTTGCAAAAAAAAAACAAGAAAAGTTAAAGAAATTTGTAAAACAAAAATGTGTAAAACAAAAACTTAAAAAGGAACTGAGGGCCTCAAATAGTTAGCAGAGATGGTCGTCTTCCCCATGATTGAGTGTGAAGGAGGAGATCTGAAATAGTGAGCAAGGTCATCCCTTCTTAGAGGTATTATGTGCACTGACCATTCTAAATTCATGGAAGGCTTTGGTCTATTGCACGTTAACTAATATTCTCTTATCAGGGCTCTTGTTTGAATTTTTTAGTAATTTCCAACTTCCCCCAGTTGATGTTTTCAGGGTTAAGGCTTGGAAGTTGGCAGTAGACTTGCTCTAGTGCCTCTATGCTTTCAATGTAACTGCAAGTTATTCCCTTAGTTAGTTCCATGTATGTTAGTGAGTTGCTCTCTTGATCAGCTATCAGCCACTGGGTGTCTTCTTATTGTGTGGCTACTACATACAGGCACTTTTGTATATTAATGTCTTGTGCACACTGGTTGCATGTAGGCAATGCTAAACTTTGCACAACCCATGATCTCTGCATGCAATTGCACCCTGTATCACTGTATGCAATGCATGGAACCTTCTTCTTCTCAATCTTTCTAAAAGTATTCTCCTTAGATATTTCTAGAGAAAGATCATGAATTCCTAGGTGTGCATCTATAGTACTTAGCCATGCCCTTCCCATTATTATTGGGAAGTCCCCTTTACCGTTTTTCACTTGTATAACTAGGAAATTAGCTGGGTATGACCACCCACACACAATGGTGACGATGTCCTCCACCAGTCCCAAGGGAATAGTGACGGACTCGTCGACCAACTCTAGGCAAATATTTCTCTTCCTTAATGGAGGTAGGTTCTAGGCTTTGTATTTTTCTTGTGATATTAAGTTGATTCTGGAACCTGAATCTAGAAGAGCTTTGCATGGCTCAATCCCAACAATTTGGAGATAGATTAGAGGGCTTCTAGGATTAGATAATTTCTTAGGAAGGTGGCCAACCTTGATCCAGTTAGTTACGACATGTGTTAACATAACTGTATGCATTGAGCTCGGTGTTTGGGTTCAAGGGAGCTCTAAAGCCTTATTTGATGGGGAGGCATTCAGAGGTACAACCGCTTGTGGTTGTAAGGGCTTGGTTGGACTGTTGGCTCTAAAGAAAGGTTTTTTCTTCATACGGTTGTTAGAACCAACAGTAGGTTAAGGATTTACAGCCCTTGTGGCATTGTGTTGCTGCGGTTGAGTAGGGAGTTCCCCTTGCATTGCTGGAGTGGGTGGTAATGGAGCTATTGTTATGAGATATGCAAATGGATTTCAAGGATGGTATGTTTATGGGTTATCTTCCCTAGGAGAAGGAGTTCTATAACACTCACGAGCTTGATAGTGATGTTGTGGTGTAACGTGATTAACAGAGTCACGTGGAGAGATTGGATGTTGCACGTAGTAGCCATATGGGTTAGGTTGCTAGTAGGGATATTGTTGCCTTGGTGGTGGCATCTCCCATGACTATGGGTATTGTCACTATTGATGTTGCTCAACAGATTGTGGTGGAGTTCCACTTGGATAATATGTTGAAGGTTTGTGGAACTGCCTTGGGTTACCTTGGGGATAAGGTAACCGTTGGGGCATTTATTGTTTATTTACTTATGGGTTGAGTGCATACACCCTAGACTCTTGTAAATGTGAGATCACTGGGCAACATCCCTTAGGATGGTCATATTAGCATATCTTGCATCCACCATCATTTTCTATGTCTGAATCCATAACCTCTTCTGTGATGGCCATTTTACCCTCACCCTTGTTATGTGCATTTTCCACTTCTCTCTTTTT